>JAVHNF010057687.1:38893-58771 GCA_034783455.1 Micropsitta finschii
CCATTTCTCAAGCACTTATCAGTGCTCTCTCTGTTGCCCAGTGGATACATTTCTCTCCTTAGAGAAATTGCAGTTGAAATAAATTGGAATGGCTGCCAGAGCATGCAAGGGAGAGAGACCTGCTGGAGCATCCCCTGCATCCCCCCTGGGCACCCTGGGGCAGGGGTGGGCACTGCTCTCCCCACGACCTTGGGTCTGTCAAGGCCTGGTAGACAGGGCAGCAGCATGCCGGCCTTGCTCAACACAGCCTTGCGCATTTCACTGTCTGGGAGCAGGGCTGGAGATGCTCCCCAACCCTTGAGCATTCCCCTGCTTGGTTTCCTATCCTTCCTTCGGCACTCTGGAGGAAGCATCCGGTTTGTTTCCTGCCTTTCTCAGCCACAGATGCATTTTGTAACCTTGGAGAAGTCACTTCAAAACCTCCTGGTGCTTCAACCTCCCCTTCCTCCCCCTCCATAGCAAAGCAGGGGGGCAGCTGCCCCTGCTGCAGAGCATCCAGAGAATTCCTGCCTTAAAGCTGAGGAGCATCAGGGGCTAGAGAGCTGGAAAAGTCACTCTCTGCAATGCCCCTCTCTGGGCAAGCATCCGGCTGCTGGGGGGGAGGTTGTTGACAAAGTGTTTTCCAAACTTGTGCAGCTGAATCGATAGCAACCAAAATATTCCAAAGTGATGTAACTTTGGGATACAGCTCAAATCTCAGCCGGGAGGCTGGGCTGGCCCCGCTCCCGTCAGTGGTCATACAAAGCCAGGATAGGTGAAGTGTTTGCCTGTTGTGCTGTAGCGCGGTGCTGGGAGGGGAAGCAGCTCTGCTTTCATTTTGCCTCTCAATCACCACCAGCGATCTAAGAATGCTAAGGGCAGCTCTGCCCATTGAAATCTCGCTTTGGGACTCTTCAGAAGCTGGTGCTTGTTGGAAACCGTGCCCTGGCCTGGCCTGGAGGGGTACGAGAGACCCCCAGGAGCTTTGTTCTCCCTGCTCAGCTTTGCCTCATCCCCCTGGGGATGCAGAGGCCGAAAAGCCCTATTTCCACATCTCTCCTGGGTAGTTTATTTACATGCAGGAGTGCGAACACTTTAGACCCGGAGGCTTCCTGCCTGTCTGGGAGACAAGGCAAGGGCAGATCCAGGTGGGATCCGTGGGGTTTCTCCCATCCCAGCTTTGTCTACAGCGATTTGAGGTTCATTTAACTGGAAGGTGCCTCGCGGGAAACGCAGCCGCCGAATCTCCTTTCCAAGGGCTCTCCCAGCGCGGATCAAGCGACCTCTGGTAGCTGCTCGCGGCTATTGCACTGCGCTTGCAGTCCTGCTGCCTCGCGGAGCGGGGAGTGATGAAAGCAGAAGGATCAGTGTGGAAGCCGGTGGAGAAAGGAGGGGCCAACAGCGCTGGCCTGCGCCCTGCTCCGAGGAACCGCGGCTGGAAAGCGCCAGAATGGGCAGCAGGAAGCGGCTCCGCCCGGGGGGACACGGAGGGGGACACGAGGGACATCGCTGCCCACTGCCTGTCTGCCTCCTGTGGGGACCCTCCATCACTGAGGCTGCCTGAAGCTGCTTCTCGCCTGAAGTTAGGGCTCGGGTGTGCTGCAGGAGAAGTTATTTCTGGCGGTGAGCTGAGCCCCGCTGGTTCTTCCGTGCTATGAGCATTACGCAAGGCTGGGGATGAGGGGGTATATTTTAGGAGGAGCTGCCTTGCGAACTTGGCAAGGGGCCTTTGGAGATGGCAGGTGCTCTGCAGCACTCCAGGGATGTGGATTATGCCACAGTCCATACCCTGGGTTGCCTACCCCTTTCACAGGGGCTTCAGCAGCAGTCCTGGAGCATCCTTCTGCTTGGACTCCTTCTCCAGGGTTCTGAAGGGAAGAGCCCTGATTGTTCACCTTGTCTTGGTGTGGAGTTCCCAAGCTGCTGGTGCAGGTGAACTGTCAGCCTCACTCTGTGTTGCTCACTGTCTAAATACTGGCTCCATCAGTGCCACCTTGGATCAGAGGATATTGTTTGAGAGCAGCAAAATAGCCTTTTTTTCCACCCAGGGATAGCTCTTGTACCTGTGCAGTACAAGCTGTGAGGGCAGGATGAGACGCACAAGTCTCCAGGCTCCCTAAACCAGGCAGGGTTTGCAGCATCCAGCTTCTATACAGAGAGGAAGGGGGATGATGAGTAGAAGCAGTGCTTCCTCTCCCCCCGTCCTGTTAATGTGTATCCATTGATGCAAAGGAGGAACAGCTTTACTCCAAGAGGGGTAAGCATGCAGCATGGGCTTTAAATGACAGGTTGCCACCTGCCCCAGCTTCTTCCCAACCTCCAGACACCCCTTTACCGGGTTAGTGCTGGTCATTAAGCCTCATGTTGCTGCAGAAGTGAGTCTTCACCCCTGTGAATGGCTTTGGGGTGTCACCCACACACTGCACCCAGTGCAGGGCGACCACTTGGAGCCCAGAAGTCTTTACAGGGCTCTCCTCTGGGCTAGGAGGTACAGCCTGACCCTTGTCCTGTTGCTCAGTTTCCCCTCATCACTCTTGACACTTTAGACAGTCCCTTCCAGAGGATTTATCCTGTCTCCAGCAGCCCTGACTGTGAGTTAGGTTGTGGGATCAAAGGTGTGAGTGGAGCCCTTCCCTTCTTGACATAGTCTTTGTTGATTCCTGGAGGATTCACACTTGAGAGGGGCTGGCTTTCTGGAACAGTGGGACTGGTTACCCCAGTGTGTCCTACAGGCATGGGCTCTTTCTGCTTTGCTAATCCCAGATGAGAAAGGGAATGCTGGTGCCAGCTGCTTCACTTCATACTCACACGGTATTTTAAGACTGTGTAGGAGAAGAGGGAGTGAGGGATAGCTACAACCGTGCCTCTACAAAGCCATGTGCAGACCACATCTGGTGGTGGCTTGACTTGGCCAGTGAAAGTGGAGAAGCCTTCCTGGCTGAGGGTTGCAACTGGACATTGTCTTAACCTGTTGCATCTCTGCACAAGGTCAGAAAACATGAAACATAAAACACCCAGGCCAGAAGCCCTCTGTGCCTGCCTGCAAAGGTTTGCAAGGATATTGTAAGGGTTTCCTTCCCTCTGTGCCCAAGGTGTGGTAGGAAAGGGCCATGGCACAAGAACCTGGTTTCCTGGCACTGAGTTGCTGACATGGCTCCAGGAGATGTTCAGGGGGATTCAGATCTCTCCATTTCAGGGGAAAGGGAAGGAGTGAGTCAGGAATGTAAATAACAGATTGTGGTTAGCATGCCTTCAACTGTGGCCTGCTGGTCAGAGCACCGGCTCTTGGAGAAGAATTGAGGTTACTTGTATCTCCAAAGGACATCTTCCAAAGCAGCAAAGCATAGCAGTCATATTTCCATAGTGCATTAGGAGCTGCCTTCCTGTTGTCTGTCTGCACCAGTTGACTCTTCAACCTCTTCCCAAGCGTCCTCAGAGCATCCTGGCCATTCCACTGTGCTGCTCAAGTGTGTAGTGAGATGTGATGGCTTGGCCTTGGATGGACACCATGTGCTGACCAAGCTGCTCTGTCCTTTCCCTCCTGGTAGGAGAGGTTGGGGAGAAAATGGGATGGAAGAAACTCTTAAAGGCAAATAATAAGGAAGAAGGAAAGGCCACACATGGAAGCAAAGGAAAACACAGAAGATTCATTCTCTACTTCCCATCAGCAGGCCATGTGCAGCCACTTCCCAGGAAGCAGTAGTGGTTGCTCTGAAAGACAAGTGTAATAAGGAATGTACCCCATCCTCCTCCTTTCTCTTTACTTCTATTGCTTAGCAGATAGCCTGTGGTGTGGAATGTCCCTTTGGTCAGTTGGGGTCTGGTGTCCTGGCTGTGTCCCCTCCCAAGATCTTGACCAGCTCTATTCCTCCTGCTAAGGGAGGAATGTTGGAGACAGCCTTGCTGCTGTGGAGTGCTGCTCAGCAGTGGCCAAACGGGAGTGTTTTCCTCCTGGCCGCCAACACACAGCACCATGGGGAAAGCTAATACATAGAGGACAGCTATGGGGAAAACGAACTCCATCTCATCCCAGTACAGGGGGACTTGATGTCCTACGTGCCCATGCTGGCTGTTGCTGCATAGGGTCCCCATGAGGCACTGCCTTAGAGCTGAGCTCTTACCCTACTTTTGCTCACTGATGCACGCTAGACGCAAGCTCGCTACCTGATGCAGTGCTCCACTTGGGCTTGGAGCCTGTAGCAAGAACTGAGTCATTGCTGTCTCTCCCCCCTTCACAGCACTCAGCGTGTGTCTGGGTCAGGCTGTTGTCAGGGCTGTTCCCTCTCGTTCCCTACCTCCCAACCAGCACCAAACTGGTACTTGCAGACTGATTGTTGTGTGTGATTGTTGGTCTGGGAGAGGCTGTGCTGAGCGAGCAGAAAGGGGGCCCAGAGCTGCAGGGAGCACTGTGGTATGTGGGGATGTGCTGCTGCTTTGCGGGTGTTTGATGACACATCTCAGGCATGGGGCATCCCGGCGTCAGGCTTCGGCAGTGGCAGTTGCCTTTGGCCTCACCAACTGTCCCCGGTGCTGCTGTCTGGGGAGGAAGAAGATGAAGGAAGTTCCCAGTGCCTGTGGGCTGGTGATAGGAGCTGGGAAAAGAAGAGCGAAACGTGATGGATACACGTGGAGCCTCATGGAGGAGCAGGGACGATTTCAAGCTAGAGTAGCGTGTAGAGGCTGGCAGTGAGATTTGGCTGCTAAAACACTCGGGTACTTTCCAGATGCTTTTAGCAGCCCACATCCCTGAAACCCTGGATTTTGGAAGGGCCAACCCATAGGTTTCACAAGGACCTGTCAGTTAATGGACTCGAGGGTTGGTTTGGCCGGGGGTGTGTGTGTGTGTGTGATAGCAGGGCAGGAAACATGGCACAGGATGTAGGAATTGGATCTGGGAGACCGGGTGTGGAGCAGAGCCACTGGTGTGTGGGGACATGGCTGCTGGTGCCACCTCCAAGGGTTGGGAAGGGGACAGCAAAGAAACTTCCCAAGATGTGCACTGCCCCAGCACTGTCCTCATGTTGGAATTATGTGTCTGATGGATGGGATGAGCGTGCTGGGGCTTCTCTTCTGCCACCACAAGATTGGCTTCTTCTGGGCTGTGCTGGGGATGGCCATCAGCAAAGCCTGGCTGGTGGGAAGGGCTGGAGGTGTTGGGGTTGTTGCTGGATCCATGGGACTGGCTGATGTGGGAAATGTTTGTTTTAAAGCCATGGCTGATTTCACGTGTGCCTGCAGATACCAAGGTGCTGTGTGGTGAGATCACCCCACATGCTTCCTGGTTTGTATTGGTGAGCTTGTGCCTGCTCTGCAGGGAATTGAGGCTTGATGAATAGATGTTAGCAAAGGATTTTGAAATACCCATGCAGCTGGTGCTACAGAAGTGTAAATTGTGATGATAATGAAGTTAAACAGCCTCTTCTAATGCAGACTTGTTGCATTTCTACTTCCTTACTTGGGAATGATCCAAACACATGCTGTGGTTTTCCTTTCTCTCTGCTTTGCCATCTCAGAAAAAACAGCCATGGCGTATTTTTCCCCTTCCCTGCTCTTCCCATTGTTGATGCATGAGCAAAAACCCTCCAAACTGTTCCCTTTATGGATCTGAGAAAGCCATTACATTAATTAGGGCTGAAAGAGTGAAAGATTCCTGCTGTGAAGTAGAGGATGGCGATGGAGTGGGAAAAGCTGAAGACATCTGTAATCACTGCACCTACCTCCCTGGTGAGCCTAGTGTCCATTAAAGCACGATTACGCTGGGTTGCAGCCCTGGCTTTGCACCCCACAGGGACCTTCATGCCTGCAGTGATGCCTGGATCTGCTTTCTGCACCTTGAGGCCACTCAGGAGCTGAAGCTGTTGTTTCATCCTGTTTAGTAAGGAAGGCTTGGACACGCAATGCAGGGGCGGGATGTGGGTGCTGGCTTGTAGATCTGCAATGGCCAGAGCCCACATGGGTGCTGGTCTGGCTTTCAGGGAGATGCTGTGAAGTTCTCCCTCCCCTGAGTCCTCCAACAGAGCAGGGCTGGTTTGTGGGGTAGGAGCAGAGCACACCACTATTTGGCTCATGTCCTCCATCTCCCATTGCCCAGGCACCCAACCGCGGCTTATCCACGATAGCCAGAGGTGCTGGAGCTCCCTTGGGAATAAGTGGGGTGGAGAACCAGTTTACCAGTCTTTTGTCTGTAATTAGTGTGGCTAAATAGGGATTGAGAATCACACATGGGAGAAGGGAAAGCTGTACAGTGGTGGAGGGAAGGGGAGAGGGTGGTTCTGTGAGTGACAAACCTGCGGCACCAAGGGACTGGAGCCCTTCTGCAGACATGACAGACATCTCAGTGGCTCCTGTATAAACCAGAAGCTCATTAGGCTTCCAAAAGAGTATTTCATTAACATAATCCCTTCCCTTTTCCCTCTTGCAAGTCCTGGGGTTTGGCTGTACACTGCAAAGATGATGGGGTTGTAGGAGTCATGCAGGAGTGAGGCCTTTACTAAAGCAACATTTGAATTGTGAGCATGAGAGAAAACTTTAAGCAGTAATGAGGATGAGTTACTGCAGCTGCCTTGTAAACATTTGATTTTCTTCATTATTTCTCTCGTTTGGCTCCCCAAGGCTTCGTTTGTTAAATAAAAGCTGAAATCCGTCCGGAATGCTCTGTGAAAACACAGATGGAGCTGGGTTACACCTCTCCCATGTTCTGGCTTCCGTGCCTTGCCTGGCTTGTCAGCAGTTTCTTCTCACCCATTGGGACTCAAAGCTGCTGGGGTAGGTTTGAGAACAGCCTCAGTGGTTTGAAATCTAGGCTGGCTGCCTTCAAAGGGAAGAGAGGTTGTAGCAAGGGTTGACTTGAACCAAGTATCCATGCTTGGTCCTCTCATTTCATGGTTCAAGGCCAGGTTGGATGGGGCTTGGAGCAAGCTGCTCTGGTGGAAGGTGTCCCTGCCCATGGCAGGGGTTGGAACTGGATGAACTTTAAAGTTCTTTGAACTCAAACCAGTCTGGGCTTATATGACTCTATGATAAAGAGGCAAGCTCTGCATTTGCCGTCTCTTCTACATGGCACTTGATGTTTTGCTTTTCTCTCTTAATTTCCCAACTCGTGTGTTAATGGAGGGGTGCCTATCTTGGCATGCTTTGTTCTCCTACTCTTTTCTGGGGCAGAACATGTGTTTGTGCTTGGGAAGGAAGACCTGAAATGCAAAGCTCTGCAGGCGGGCGTGCACACACACGTTGCTGTGTGTTTGGCACAAAAGGTGTGATCAAAGATTGATCAGTGCTCGGAGGGGAGTAGTGAGAATAAATTTGGTGCTGTGATGCCTTTTGGTGATGGATTTGAGAGAGGCACGACTGACCAAAGGGTTGTTTGAAGCTGGGGTGATGTTTTGAGTGGAAGGTTGGAGAATGCAAAGTACTTCTTGCAATTCGAAGAGAACAAATTCGTTTCCTTGGGTTGCCCAGGAGTGACTCATAAATGTCGAAGCATCGATGCTCTTTGTCTCCAGAAAGTCACAACACATCAACCTTGAGGGACAGCTTTTAAATTCACTTGCTGGTGAGTGCTGGCAGGGAAGCCATTCCCCTCCCTTTAGCAAGGCTGCAAGATGCAAATCTGCAGAAGCAGACTCCCTTTCCCAGTGCCTGGAATTATGCTGCAGTTTGGAGTCACGACACGCAAATTCTCACTGATGGATATGGAGAGAAGGCAGCTTCCCATCCTGCTGCTGGCGTACAAGTGCCATAGGTGCAGACTTAGGCATGCACAGGCCTTTAAAGAGAAGAGCTGGTGTATCCAGCCCTGCTAGTGCCTCAGTTTCCCTTGGGAGCACTTTCCCCACTGCAGCTTTTGTCCCTGGGGGTTGCATTTTGCAAGGTACAGGCTCTTCTCTCTGTGAAGTGCTGCCGAGAGGGCAGAGCATCTGCTCCCAAAAGCACTTCTGTTAGCTTGGCTGGGTGTGAAACAGCATTGCCTGCATCCCAATGGAGAGGGGATGCTGGAAACGGCATCTGATAGGGATGCTTCTCCAGCTTCTGGTCTCACCAGGGTGCCTCCGGCGGTGGGATCTCTGCGTGCTGGCAGCTCCTGCCAAGAGCTGGGGAAGAGAAGGTGACTGGGTGCTGCTGTTGGCTCTCAACCCGGTGCTGGCGTGTGCTGCAAGCGGTGTTGCTTTGTCTGGGTTTGCAAAGCCCGGTAGTAATCAGTGCTAATTGCAATTACCTCCTCCCTCTTGGTGGAGGAGGGAGCAACAGGTTGTTTCCTGAAAAGCTTTTGTTTGTCCTTCCTGCCCCTGTTCCCGGTAGGAAATCTGCCCTTCCTGTGAAGGGCAATTGGCACTGCTTTGCCTGGGAAGCTTGGCCCTGCTCACCTTGGGCTGGCTCAGCTTTAACTCTTCCCGAGACTCCAAGGGCCAGCCTTGTGTGCTGTGCCATGTGCTTGAGGTCAGGGAGCTGGGGGAACAATAGAGGCTGACTCCGGGTGAGCAGGGACCTTCTCTTCACAAGGTCTGGAGTCATTTCTGCTCCAGAGCAGTTCAGTATTCAATTGAACAGTGTGCAGTCTTGCTTTGCATCGTGCAGAAAGGAACTGGGAGGATCCTGTTCTAGGAGACCCCCAGCTCGAGGCAGATGTGTTGCACTGACCCCTCCTAGCCCAGCTATTCATGGCATCCAGATGAAGCAGCCTGGGAAGAGTTGTGTTTAGTTCCTGGCCCCTTTCCCTCGAGCTGGAGCAGTGTTTCCAGACACTCTTTTATTAGCTCCAAATGCTCAAGTTGTCGCTGTTCTGATACTTCTGAAGGATATAAAACAGGATGAGGATGCTGTTGCGCCATAGAGAGCTGGGTTTTCTGGGGTAAATGAGCTATAGCAGGAAGAACCCAGGCTTGCTGGCTTGGCTCTGGATGGAAGATGGTGGAAAAAAGGTTAAAATGAGCCTTGGAGCCACAGTAGCAGGACATTTGCATGGCAGTTTGTCCCTGTTCGCCTCCATACCTGTGTGCCCGGTTTCTGCTGTGTGACTGCCAAAGGCTGGTAAGGATCCATATGGTCCCGCCTTAGAAAACCTGCGTGTGGAGCGTGCCTGAGGGCTTCCAACAGGTTTGCTAATCTCAGCCTGTGGCCTGGGAGCAGCCTTGTACCATGCCCGTTAGAGGAATGCAGTCAGCATTCAGGGAGTGGGGTTACCGGAGCACCCTGCAATCACCGCAGGTTGTTAATGGCCACGTAGTGCCAAACCCTCGATGGGTTTCTCATTGCTCCTCCAGAGGAGAACGTTGGGGTTTGCAGCACCTCATTATGGAGCTGGAGGGAGGTGGAGGGTGGAGGGGAGCTGCTGTGCTCAGCACAGCTGGATCTGCAAGGGGTTTCTTCACGATGTGATGGACCTCGAAGCCTCCCAAACCACCAGCGCTTGCTACAGCAACATCTCCAGTTGGCTCCAGTTCCTCTTGATAGGGTGTAGCTGTTGGATGAAACTGTATGTTTCTCAGTCTTTAATAGGTCTCTCTCAATATCTCCTTCTCTTGCAGTGTGTCCTTGGCTTTTCTTCTGGTTTGAAGGAGAAGCATTATCTAAATACAGGGCTGGAAAGGGGGAGCTGCTGGGTTCTTATGCCAGTTCTTGTGCCGCTCACTTGGGGACTTGGGCAAATCCATTTAATGCCTTTTGTCTCTCATTTCCTTTTACAGCTGGGAGGAAATTAATACCAGCTCTGTAAAAGACTCCCAATTGATCTGTTAATTTCTTGTGAGTGCTTTGGAGGTAAAATGAGGGTGTGTGCTTTGCTGCATTGCTTCTGCCTGCTCTTAGAATGAAAGAGTGTTCCAGTGCTCCTGCTAGACCTCTGTCCATGGGTCGCTACCACAGTGTGTTACAGGAGCATACAGGTGCCTTCTCCTGGGAGGCTGAGCTCTCTCAGCCCAGCCTGAGCTGTTCCAAGCTGGGTGCCTGGCAGAAGCAAGGAACACAGGCCCTGTGCATGGGGGGAAGCTGAGTGGGCAAATGGCTTTGTGCTGGGGTTGAGCTGGTGCTGTGCCTGCCCTGGGCCCCAAGAAGGGCTCTCTCTGTCCTTGTTACCCCTGAAGTTCTGTGGCTCTGTGTAAACAGCCTGTTTGTAAGTGCAGCTCTGCCGGGGGCCGCCCATCCTGGCAGGCTGATAGCCAGGGTGCCTGCGGATGATTCAGAGCTCTCCTGTTGCATCCTCCTCCCGCTATGCAGCACTGCCACCGAGGGCCCCCAGCCCCTGAAACGCAGCAGCTTCCTTCCCTGCCACCTTCCAGCAGGGCTCTGGGCAGAGCAAATGGGTTTTTCCTCTCTAAGGGGAGTGTTTAGCTCCTGGGGGGTGTCAGAGCTGGGCTCATCTGCATGCAGCTCGTCATTCCCATCTGCTGCAGCATGCAGCAATGCCTTTGGTTGTGTTCCCCAGGCTGCTTCTCTTTCTGAGACCTTTCTGCATCTCCACATCCAGCCCTACCTGAAAGGAGCAACCCCGTGGTTTCCAGATAGTGCCATCGCCATCACTGGGTGATGTTGCTCATGCCTGGGAGGGGGCTGCAGTGATGGAGTGTCATGTTTGATACCTCTGCATCCCTCTGGAGCCAGGCACTGACTGCTCTTGGCAGAGCTGGCAGCCCATGGGCTGCAGGGACGTGCTCCCAGGGGAAGGCACAGTGGTGAGGATGAGAGGCACTTTCCTACGTGATGCTGCTGCAGGCACTGAGTTACCAGAAGAGTCTTTGCCCTGCTTTACATTGCTTTGCTCCCTGCTCACCTCCTCTCTGAAAGGTTCCGGGCATGGAACAGCAGGGCCTTGCACCCCAGACCAGCTCTGAGCTGTCCTCTCCTTAGTCCTGGACCTTGCAGAGAGCCAGACCAGCATCTCTCCTGCTTATGCCCTGTGTGCACAGGGAGCCTTTAGCATTCCCCTGAGGAGGAAGGCTCTGGCTGCAGCTTATTCTCTTCTCATCCTATCCTGGGGCTTGGGCTTTGCTCCCCAAAGGTCCCTAGGGGACAGTGGGAATGGCAAGTGCCTGCCTGCTCTATCCAGCTGTCTTGGGGGTGTCTGGATTTGTCTCCCGTTCCATCAGAGGGTTTATTCAGGGCCTGCCAGTGTGGGAACAGACTGCAAAATGCTGCTGCAGGAGGATGGTGCAACTGGGAAGGGATCAGACATCGCAGCCCTGCCGCAAACCCTGCCAGCTCCTGGCAGGGATACAGGATAGGGATGCAGGGATGCTGTCTGCACTTTGCTTGGGATGGAGGGCTCTTCCCTCATGGTGCTGCCCAGCAGGATGCCTGCTTTTGCTAACGCAGCTGTACTTCAAGAGCTTGGCCAAGCTGGTTTGCACGAGTGCTTGCCAGGTCTGCAGGGGTCAGGCGAATGCACGCTATCAGTGCTGTGGCTGAGTGGCTCAGCTGCATGCTCGTACCTGGCCGTGTCTGCTGCTCGTTCCGTAGCTGTTCGGTTTTGAGTCACTCCTGGGCTCGCCCCATGCTATCAGTGTTCTCTGGAAAGCAGGCAGGGTGCGGGCAGGTCACCTTCCCGTGCACGCTTGCCTTGCCACAGGCGTTGGGGTTGAGTGTGTGAGATTGAGGAGCTGGAGGCTGTACCAGGCGGCTCTGGGGCTCCTATCGTGGGGAACTCTTTCACTTTGCTTCTGGTTTGTTTGCAGAATGGTGGGAAGAGATGGAAAACAAGGGCTAACTCAGTACCTGTGAGATGGGACCCGCTGTTTGAGCAAAGGGGGATGGTGCACCGAGGAAAACAAAGCTGCACCTTTAGCAATGGGTGTTAATGGCTAATGAGTGCAGCATCCAGCTCAGCACTGAGGTCTGGTTGGGCACCAGCTGAGCCAGGCTGTGCTGGGCACTTTGCATTAGGGTGCACAGAGCCTGTAGCTTCATCTCCCTCCCTGCCTACATCCCTGCTCATGGGAGGCTGGGGTGCAGAGGAGGGATCCCCCAAATTAGGGCTGGATGTCTTGCTTTTCCCTTCTCTCCCTGTGCTTGCTTTGCAGCGAGGTCTGGGTGGGTGCTGGCTGCATGGCCCATGTGGTATCTACATTAACTCAGTGAGTCACAAAAAGCTGTTGTAATTAATTCCCTTCCTGCTCCTTGGCTTTGCTTTGTAATTAGTGACAAGAAAATAATGAGGCTTGAATGAAGCATTTGGGTTGATCTGGAGGAAATGGTTGTGCGTAGGAGCTTGTTCTGTACCTGTCTTTGAACCAAACAACAAAACAAGTCAACTTCTAACCAGGAAATGTCACTTCTGAGGCAGAAAATCAAAGTTACTCCTTTCTGGACACTGACGCCACCTGATGTGTCTCTAAGAGGCTGCCCCAACCAAGCCCAAAGAGAGCTGCAGGAGAGCACTTGGGAGACTGAGACTTGCTCTGTGGTAAAGCTGAAGAAGGCTTGGCAAAGCCGAAGCTGCTGCAGGGCCTCACATGTGCCATCCCTGGCTGCCTGGTGCTTGGTGGCAGGAGGCGACGTTGAAGCTTGTGAGATGCAATGGATGTAATTTAAGTATCCCGGGTTTACCACCTCCTGTTGCAGGGTGATAGAAGCCTGGCCTCGCTCTATTTTTAGGTGTAAATCACCAGCTATTTAGTTCCTCCCCTTCCCTCGAGATGTGTCCATTACATCTGTGCTGGTGCTGGGCTCACGCTGCTTCCCTTCTGTGCCCTTCCCCAGGCTCCTGGCCCCCTGCCTTTGCAGGCAGGTCGATGGATCCAGCTCCATTTTACAGGAGAGGCTGCACAGCAGGGCTGAGACACACTCCCAGCCCCCTGCCAGGAGCTTAGCCCCACATCCTCAACCCCCCCAAAACCCAGGGCAAGAAAGGCCATGGTGGTCTCTGTGCTCTGCAGACCCCAGAGCCCATTCCCAGCCCTTCTCCGTGCCTGCTGCTTCTCACTGGAGAAAGAGGAAGGGATGGAGCAGGGGGATGCTTTGCAGATGGCTCTTCCTCATGGCTGGTGGCACCTCAGTGACTCTGGGGCTTGTCCAGCAAAGCACCGCCGTGTCGGGGCTCTCCATGGTCCCTGTGTCCCACAGGAGCATGGAAGGTGTCCATATCCACCTGCATCCCTCACCAAGGGGGTGACGGCTTTGCTGATGGCACAGAGCATCTCTGTATGGCCCGGACCCTGCCAGCCTGGTGTCCTGAAGGGTTAAGTGGCCTTTGGAGGGGCCCGGGTGCTGCTGAGCCACGTGTGCCTCCTTCAGCCCTGCTCTCTGCAGTGTCCTTCAGAAGGACAGCGTCTGAGCATGCCTGCTCCCCCTTCCTGGACTCCGTGCCTTCTCCCAGGGCTTTTCCAGCACTGCAGCCACGTAGCTGCTCAGTCCCATCCTGCAGCCCAGATAGGCACCCATAGGTGCCTGGGGCTGCAGAGAGCATCACCTGGAGGGCTTCCCTTTGCAGGGGTGGAGAAGCTCTAACATAACTGTGAATGTGCCAAGTCTCTCCAGCCGCGCCACTTGCTCCTTCCCTCCTTCCTCCCCCTCTTCACCCAGCTCCAACTCAAACACTGGGTGGGTTTTCATCCCTCCTCCATCACATTCCTTTTCCTCCAGTGACAGGAGGGGACGTTAATCCCAGCCAAATTCCACCTGCAGCTCTAAGGAGGATGTGATGCTGATCCAAGCGGTGGGCACTGGCCCTGAGGGGACCCTGTAGTCCCCAAGGCTGGGCCACTGTCTCATGGTTCAGGCTGCCTTCAGCAGCAGCAAGTTATCCCCTCTGCACAGCAGTGTTTCTCAGGGCCATGGGCATTGCAGGGGCTCTCACAGATCCAGCTCCAGCCCTGAGGAGAAGGACTTGGGGGTGTTGGTGGAGGAGAAGCTCCCCATGACCTGGCCTTGAACAGGGAAGTGTGTGAAGGCTTTGCCTCCTTCCTTTCATCATAAGTGTTTGATTAAGCTGTTCTTTCTGTGCTGCTTTGGGAGAGGTCTTTAAAACCAGGGGAGCACTGCCAGAGCTCTGACTAAGCCTGACCTTGGGTCTCATGCCATATGGAGCTGTATTTCAGCAGCCAGTGTGGTGGTGGGGAGAAGTTCTGCATGGCTGGGACAGGGAAATGCTGTGGGATGGAGAGGGCAGAGACCTTGCAGATGCTGTAGGACACGGTGCTTGTTGCCCTTGGGGCCGTCTGTTGTGGGATGAGGCTGGGCTGAGCAAAGGGGGATGCTCCCTGCTCCGTGTGCAGTGGGTTCCCAGCACCTTGAGAGCTGCTGTTGGGTTGAGAGCTGGAAATCTTCCTCTTCTGGCCTTCCGAGCAGCTCAGAGCATGGGGCCACTGCAGGCAAACGCTTGTGTGGGACCCAGCTCTTCCTGACAGCAGGGCTGAGGATGCTGGGTCTGGGTTCCCAGCACCCTTCCCTCTGCCTCTCTTACCTCCATATCCCTTCAGGCTCTTCCTGCCCAGGCTGTGGATGAAAGCAGATCAGATATGGTGGGTTTGGAGTCATGAGGCAGCAAAGGAGCAGCTGCTGCTGGATGGAGCTTATGTAAAAGCCAGGCGCTGCATCTGAGCCATGCTCTGGGACTGCAGTAACCCACATACAGCTGAGGAAGGAGAAAACCAGACGTAGGTCAGAGGCTTTCCCAAGCTGTTTGCTTGGAAGTAAATGTTTCCATGGCACAGCATCTGCCTTGGGAAGAGCGGCCTGGCTTCCCCTTGGTAGGGAACTTTCTGCCTTAGCTGAGGATGAGCAGAGCACCACCAGAGAGTGATTCCTGTGTTGGGCATATGCATGATGAGGACAAGGAACCATCTTGATAGGAACTGTTCACTTCTGAATTCGCTTTTCCTTGTTTGCTCAAGCTCTCGGTGCTGGTGTTTACTCAACTGGTCTTGCTTTTAATAGTCTGGGAGCTGTGTCATGCTGTTGATGGGGAACTGCTCCCATGGAGTTTGTTTTCCAGAGGAAGAAACCTGGGTGCCTGTGCTGGTGATCTGGGGGCCCTCATGGAAATGAGGTCTCATGGGACCTCTCTGCCATGAGAAACCAGCCAAAACCCAGGGGGTGCTTCTCCCAGTTTGCGGCAGGGCCCCCATGAGATTTAACCTTTAACCAAAGCAGGGGGAACAGGAGCCTGGGGGTTATTAGGGCTTAGCATTATTAGTAAGGCTTCTGGTGTCATGAGACCCCCCCTGCAGTCCTGATCCAGCTCCCCCACCCCAAAGCAGGATGTTGGCCCAGCACTCGGAGCAGGATCCCAGCAGGATCCCAGCAACAGCTTGGTACCGATCAGCTTCCGAGTGCTCTAAAAATACTGAGCAGAGCAAGCAAGGAGCAAAACATGGATGAGAATCAACTAAATCAAAGGCATAATTAAAATGCAGCCCGTGTGAGTGTATTTTTAGGGCTCGACAAGAAGGTTTTAAGCCACCGAATTCACATCAGCACACAAATGTTCCAATGGAATGGGATCCTGGGGCCTGTGGGGAAGGAGTGAGAGCTGCTTAAGTGGCATTGTTTGTGTTCTAGTCATGATTGAACATACTTGGCAAGCAAGAACTAATTTGCGGGCTTCTCACTGCTTGTGTGACTTTCAGTCTTACTGTGGCCCAAGCTGGTGTGTGCTGGGATGGGAAACTGCCCCAAGGTGCTGGAAGGGGACACTTGTTCCTGGTGTTGGGAAAAGGGATTATCACTCCCCTCCCATAGGGAGCTCCCTGCCAGGGCTGCCCTGGGGTGCTCAGCACTTGTGTGAGCTGCTGAGGGGTCAGAGACAGGAATGATCAGGAATCATTTCCAGCCCAGGAGATCCCTGAATGCTGGTGGCCAGACACTGGGAGAGCATTGGAGAGAGCTTGAATGCTTCCCATCTCCCATAGGCTTCTTCTCATGCCCAAACCTGAAGGCCACCGAGCAGTTTGCTCGGAGATTGGTGCTGAGCAGCCCCTTACCAGCAGCAGGATGGTGGCTCATTAGGGAGTGGGGGTTAAATCTGTTCATGAATCCATGCGCAGATGGCACAGGCCGGAAGGAACAGAGGAACACGGGATGCCAAAGCAGGGTTCCTTATTTTAAACTGCTTCCCTTGCCAGGGAGCAAATGTGCCTCCCTTCAAAATAATCATTATAAAGCCTGGGAGTGGATCCAGGGAACCCAAAATCCTTCTGTGGGCATTGGTGCGTTGGCTGAGGTGCTGCTTCATGGTTGCCATCACGCAGCGTGCCCAGCCCTGCAGGCTGATGCCCGCGTTGCAGAGGGGGAGCTTGGTGGATGGATGTTGTCCCAATGGGTCATGGCTGGCTCAGAGACCTGCGTTTGGGTTGTGCTGTGATTCACAAAGGGGCAAATGAGTTTCCTCTCGCCCTCCACCCCAAGGAACGGCCCTGATGGGTCCTGTCCCTTCTCCATGCCTGGGAGTAGTAAGTGGCCACCTAAAACCTCCTGACACTGCAGGAGCAGCTCCAACTGCATCCTCAACCCCACCGAGCACCATCTCCCCCTCCATCCCCTGCAGCAGGGACACGTGGGGATGGGCACGGCTGCCTCCTGCCAGCCTGGCACGCCGGGTGCAGCAGCACTGGTGGGCAGGCTGCTGTCTGACAGGAGGGAAATGCCAGAGCCCACGAGTGCTGGGGATGAGGAGCTGTGATGGGAAGAGCCGGAGCCATCGACAGCTTGTGCTGTGAGAACTGCCTGTGCTGCACACAGCTGCCAGGGGAGCAAGGAGGGGCGCTGGGCATGCCCACGGGCTGGCTGCTGCCTGGTAAACTCTGGTACCAGGTCTCACTTTCTGGCCTGAGATCAAGGGGATGTGGGTCTGGTGAAGCTGCAGTTTCCACTTTACAGCATGAGGAAGAAGGGGTTTGGAAGAGGAAACCGAGGCACACAAAGGATCCTGAAGAGCACAGGGAGGGCTAGGACTGGTCCCTGACTCTTGCAGGGGTGTCCTCCCACAGAGAGCATGCTACATTCACGTTACCTGTCTTGCTTTCTCCTCCTCTCCAGGCTTCCATGTGATCCCTTCAGTGTCCAGCATCGTTCCCGAGAGCTGCCTGCTCATCGTGGTGGGCCTTTTGGTCGGGGGCCTCATCAAAGGGGTGGGTGAAAAACCCCCCATCCTCAAGTCAGACATCTTCTTCCTCTTCCTCCTCCCACCCATCATCTTGGATGCCGGCTATTTCCTCCCCTTGCGCCAATTCACTGAGAACCTGGGCACCATCCTCATCTTCGCCGTGGTGGGGACGCTCTGGAATGCCTTCTTCTTGGGTGGCTTGATGTATGCCGTGTGCCAGCTTGGTGGCCCTGGCCTCAACCACATTGGCCTCTTGGCCAACCTGCTTTTCGGCAGCATCATCTCGGCTGTGGACCCGGTGGCCGTGCTTGCTGTCTTTGAAGAGATCCACATCAACGAGCTGCTCCACATCCTGGTCTTCGGGGAGTCCCTGCTCAATGATGCCGTCACGGTGGTGAGTGGATAAGGGGGTTTGGCCAAGGGGATGGTTTTTGCTTTGGTGGAGCCTCTGTGGGTACTGGCACCAGGGTTGGCAGCTCTCAGTCAATCCCTGTAGGCAGAGCCATAGACTGGATCATTCCCAGCCTCCAGGTGCCTCCTGCCAACTGAACTGCAGCAGCTCGTCTTGCTCCTAACCCTCTGCAGATGCAAAGCTAAATATAGTGGCTTAAAGCACTGCAGAGGTTGGTTGAGGTGAAGCATTTCACATGGTGGTTTGGGTTGACCAGGAGCACGTGCTCAGCCAGCACAGAGCAGGGCTGCTCCTGGTGCCTTGCTCTCCTGGGAATCTGTTCTCCCACTTGGAATTGCCTCCTGCTGACATGCTGGTGCCTGGGGAAGTGAGCAGGAGCTTGGGCTGGTGCTGGTTCAGGCAGCACTGCCATAGAGCTGCTGCTGTTTCCTGTTTCTTTCCTTGCGTGTTATTCCCCACTGCCTTCTGATTGCAGCAGCAAGGAGGTGGGAGGGCAGGACATGGCTCAGACATGGCAAGTGGGGAGCCCCAGGGCCTGTGGCCAGGCTGGATCCCACCCAGGTCACCCACAGCCCCATCCTTGGAGCAGCAGCTTTGCATGGACCTTTGGAAGGTTTGGGGACTTCCAAAGGGCATCTGTGTGCAGGTGCTGGCTTGGCCATTCTCCTCCCTGCAGAGCTGACCTCTGCATTCACTTCTAACCCACGGCTTTTTCCTGGCTCTTCTCCCATATCCCAGCTGTCCATTCCAGAGCTGGCTGCTGACGAGGCTCCTGCTGACGAGGAACACACTGTCCCACCACAGGGCTTTTCCCAGACAATTCTCCCTACTTTTCACCAGAGGGGCTGCCTGCAGGGTCTGTGTCCCTGCTCCCATCCCTAGGGGACGCTTTTGCCTTCTGCTCTCATGTCTGTCCCTGCCCATGCACCAGGACCCAGCCTTGGTAGGCAGGAGATGGCACTTGGGCCTCTCCCTGCTTTGCAGCAGTGCCATCCCTTAGGATGCCCTAAAGCTGCATGAAGGGTTTGGGCTGTCCTCTGGGCTGAACAGGGCAGATGTTGTCTTTGTCAAGTGTTCCCCAGCTTGGATCTGTCCTGACCTGCTCATTGAGAAACAGAAACAGGCTCTGACTGGTTCAGACTTTGACTGAAGCCCCTCTGGAACAGTGGTTGGAGCTGTGTCAGGGAGCAAACCTGTCCCAGACACTTCTCCAGTGGCACCATGTCCCTGTGAGCCCTATGGGCCTATATATGGGCCCTATGCAGTGTTCCCATGCAGGTCTCCTCTGAGGTGAGGTTGTCTCTTGCCAGTGGGACCGTTTGAACCCTCATCTCCCTTCTCCCCAGGTCCTCTACCACCTCTTTGAGGAGTTTGCCAACTTCGAGCAGGTGACCATCATTGACATCATCCTCGGCTTCCTCAGCTTCTTCGTGGTGTCCCTGGGCGGGGTCTTCGTGGGTGTCATTTATGGGGTGATCGCCGCCTTCACGTCCCGCTTCACCTCCCACATCCGAGTCATCGAGCCCCTCTTCGTCTTCCTCTACAGCTACATGGCCTATCTCTCTGCTGAGCTCTTCCACCTCTCCGGCATCATGGCGTGAGTTGGGCATGGGTGGGATGTGGTGCCCTCCTGTCCCCAGGACCATTTGGAGGTGGTGTAACCACAGCCCTGTGGCTGTCCCAGTTGCCAGTACATGCCAGCATGGCCAGTACATGCCCAGTAAGGGCCAGAGGTGTGTTTGAGCTAGGATGTGCTGGGAGACACATGAAGGAAGCGACTCTCTTGAGTCGTCCTACAGATCCTGGGGTGTTGGCAGCCCCTTGCCTTTTCTCCTGGGCACACAGTGACAGGCAGGGCCTGGTGAGTGCTCAAGACAATGTGGTTTTGAGATCCAGTGCTCACTCCTGCCCTACTAGAGGGAAGGAGAAACCTCCTGTTGCCTTCTCTGGAGGCTTTGAATTGATTTTGGTGTCTCACGAGTCCTGTCCTGCTCTGGGTTTTGGTATGGGAGCTGCAGGGCCAGGGGTTGGGGCTGTCCCCATGTCCCCATGACTGTGAGGGCCCCAACCTTTCCCCTAGGCTCATCGCCTCCGGTGTGGTCATGCGGCCCTATGTGGAAGCCAACATCTCCCACAAGTCCCACACCACTATCAAGTACTTCCTCAAGATGTGGAGCAGTGTGAGCGAGACCCTCATCTTCATCTTCCTGGGTGTCTCCACTGTGGCTGGCCACCACTACTGGAACTGGACCTTTGTCATCAGCACACTGCTCTTCTGCCTCATCGCAAGGGTTCTAGGTGAGGTGTCAGTGATGTCCAGTGATAGGACAAGGGGCAATAGGTGTAAACTGGAACATAGGAGGTTCCATGTGAACATTAGGAAAAACTTCTTTACTGTGAGAGTGACAGAGCACTGGAACAGGTTGCCCAGGGAGGTTGTGGAGTCTCCTACATT
>JAVHNF010057688.1:8190-10690 GCA_034783455.1 Micropsitta finschii
TACATATAAAAATATGAAACACTAAGGTAATTGTTATCGCAGATGAAGGCGGAACATTAAATACTCTGCTCAAGTAAGGCTGAGATAAAATGCATACAGTGAAGACAGGGAACAAAGCTGTTAAGCACACACTCCTATATGTAACAGAGTCCTGGACTTGCAACCAGCGAAAGCTTAAATTCCACCACATGTATCATATTTACTCCTTTCTGCCAAAGAAACAGGCAGGCTGCCATGCCATTAAAGCAATTACTCTTACCCTCTCAGATATGTAGAAATTAGATTCTGCTCCTTGAAATCATACGCTGGGGGAAGTAGAGAACCAGGAAGGGAGAGAAAAGGAGCAGAGACATCAATTCCTCCCAGGGAAGGAAATATCACCACCTTGGAACAGGAAGGCTTTGGGCCAGCAAGAGTTAAAGGAGTTTGAAGTGTATGGTCTGTCTCTCCCCAACTTCGTGCAGTGACTCTGCATCCTGCAGGAACCTGTTCAGATGCTCTGATAAGTCAGACAGAATTCATGGGAGATTACCACACAGCTCCTGCCAAGCTGTGCTGCAGCGCGGGTAATAGATATGCTCCAGTACTAAATCCTAAAAGGCCCTGCTACATCTGTCAAGCATGCCCTGGAAAAGCACCCTCAGTTCAGATGTTATCACTGCTCTGCCTGCATCAGAAGATTTAGTGTCCACCCTGGAGGTTGCTTTTGCTGCACAGTTTTCAGGGGCAAAACAACAAGGAAGAAAGATGAGAGAAAAAAGGCAAATTATTCTTGCTTAAAGCAAAAGGAATAAAGCAATGCACTTGCAGACTGGTTCAGCTCCTCACCCTGCATCCAGAAGGTCCCAAATCCCACATTAAGATGGTACTGATGTTCTAAGCTGATTAGCTCGGACGTGTTCGGCTCCCTGGACTGTGACACCATGAAGATGATCTTCTGTAGAGCAACTCTTTCCCAAGGAAAGCTGAACAACAAACCCAGTGGGGGGGCCACAGGCAATGGATAGGAGATGCCTGCCTTCGATAATTAACTTTAAAACTGGTTCTAGAGAAGCTGCTCTGGCATAAAATGAACTTTGTAGAGCGCTGCTATATGAAACAACTGCTGCTCCTCCCGTTAACCACATAAGCAGGGATTTGGTCAAGAATGAGTCTAATGTTAGTTATCATTTTACAACATACAAAAAGTAGGCATAAAAGATCAATATATATTTACATAATAACAAAAAGTAGGCATAAAAGATCAATATATATTTACATAATACATATAAATGATCACAAAGAGACACCCCAAAGCACAACAGCATTGGGAACCACTCCTTTCTTAATATACTCCAAAATAGAGCCATGCATTTAACCGTCTATCTCCTTGTTCAAAACTGCAGGAAATATCAAAGTAAGCAGAGGCTCCTTTTTCACTAGGTGCACTCTCGGAGTTCAAGGGAGAAAGGCTACAATTTCCTGAACCAGCATATTGCATTTTAAACTCCTGTTTCCTGAAGATGATTTTAAGGACAGATAAGTTCCAGCTATCAGGATGTCAACAAGAAGAGCCCCAGGCTGTTGTGTTTATAGCTCCTTACAGTGGCAGAGGCTGGATTGAGATGAGGCACACAGGTTGACACAAGGGAAGCCTGTGCTGGACATGGACAATGTGTACATCTGTGCAATGGGGACCATGGCATAAACCTGGAGTTAACCTTATTGGGATGTAAGACAACTCCTCCTCTGGGCTTGCAGATATCCATTACTTGGATGGATTCTATCCCTAAGGACAAAAGAGATCAGAAAAGCAAGGCAGAGAGCAGGAAGCCCAGTGAAAGGATTTGAGGTGGACAACAGAACCATAGAATCATAGAATGGTTAGAGTTGGAAGGGACCTTAAAGATCACTCAGTTCCAACCCCCCCCTGCCCTTTCTACTACACCAAGTTGCTCAAAGCCCCATCCAACCTGGCTTTAAATACAAATGTAAGGTTGGGGAAGGAGCCCTGTGCTTCAGGAAGGCTGCTGGAGAGGACAAAGGGTGAATCACAAAATGTCCCCATATGACAGAGCAAAAAGCAGCTGCAGACAGACAGCCCTGAAGGTGCACAGAGGAACACGGTGTGTTTACAGCTACAACAACAAAAAGCAAGAGCAAGCTCTTTCTCCAGAACAGTAGTTTCCTAGTAAATAATAGACATTCCTGGGAAAACTGCGCTCCTTGCGACTCGGTCATCTGTCACAGTATTTGGATACTTGTTCAAATCCATTAGGGACTTGTCACGGTATAAAGTCCTTGCCACCAAACACCTGCCAGAACCTGTGTGAACAGCACTGTGTGATGCCTGGAATACCCAGCTGATGTGAACCACATTCCAGCATGAACCTGGCTGGGGGGTTCTGCGTCTGCAGCTCACCACCATAGACCCCACTTGTGTCTACAGAAGGGACTTTTGTGTCCTGGCTGCTGCCAAAGGCAGCACATTTCACAAGCACTGAATTTACGTAAGAGAACA
>JAVHNF010057688.1:15690-18878 GCA_034783455.1 Micropsitta finschii
GATCTCAGCACTGTGCCCTTTGCAAGGGATTTTGAAGGTGAGGGTAATTAAGACAGAGGACATGGAGAGAAGGTTAAACTGCAGCATGGCTTTTGTCCGCAGTTCACATCTGAGTTCCTTGATGAAGCGGTTGATGTCTCGGAGCACTGTGAAACGATGGGTGTGCTGCAGCAGAGCCTTCAGATATGCTGTCCTGGTGGCAATTATTACAGGTCAAAATGAGAGCGGTTTAACTGAGAGTAGTGAGATTGATAAGAACCCTGATGAAAACGGAATGGGTTCAGACTGGAAAGCGGCATCGGTGTTTAGAAAGATCATGTTCAGCATCCTCATCGGTCATTTTGCTGTCAGAACAAAGTATTTACCTACAAAACTTGCAAGTGCGGCAAATGGTTCCTTTTGCTGTGGCCTCGATGGTCTTATGGGAAGAATGAAATAATGCTGCAGACTGAACGATGGTGACGCTTACGAGCACACTGCAAAGTCAAGCAGACACAGCAATATTGTTGGTATCGTGCTCAGCTGGGGCAGAGGGGCTGGTGATTTTCCGAGAGAAAGGAAGGTCTTGGTGGGGTTTGTGGTGGTTGTAACCTGCTGCTGTACAGAGCTAACGCGATTGTTAAATCTTGTGGGAAGAGCTCTTCAATAGACACAGAGAAGCAATTGTGTTATTGTTCTGTGGATGTTTGTGATCCTAAATTACAACAGGCACTTCAGTTTGTCTCTTTTTGCCCTTCTGCCAGCAGTGCTGGTGAGAGAGTAAGAGGCATTGGATAGCGAATGAAGCAAACGGGGTTCTGACTGGGTTTAAGGAGGAAGCTCTTCACTATGAAGACAGTTATGTGTTAGGACAGGTTGACAAAGAGGTGGTGCGGACTCCATCCACGGGGATTTTTGAGGTTGGAGTGGACAAATCCCTGAGCAACCTCCTCTGACTTTGCAGCTGACTCTGCTCTGGCTGGGTCCCTTCCTACCCAGGTGCTTCTGAGTCTTTAAAGATGGGTAGGATGGCTTAGGGGAATGAGGAAAATACACCAAGGGTTGTGGCTTCGTTAAGCAGAAGGGAAGTTGAAAGCAGCTCTGAGTTTTATTCCTGTGAATACCGTCGGGGGAGGGAGGAACGGGTAAATATCAAAGATGCAAAATAATTAATAGCAAAACAAGGTCAAGATCAAAGGACTGGAAGCTGGTTGTAAAAAACACTGGGAGGGAAAACAGGGAACTTTCTTCTCAGAGGACTGAAGTTGTGGAAGAAGCCTCCAGATAGTATTCCAAGAGGGGAGAAAATACGTGCAGGTTGGAGGTGGGCCTGTACAAGGTTGGGAAAGGAGTTGCTTGATGAAACAGAAATGTAACGTGCTGGAATTCAGTCCAGATGTTCTGGAGGGTTGGGAAGGTCTCTGGTTTTGTACCCCCTCCCCAGTGACATACACGTTTCATGTTCAGTTTGCTTCCTGTCTGTAGCATCAGAGGTTGGCCACAACTCGAGAGCAGGTACTGCTGCTGCTTCTCCTGGTGTTAACAGTTCTGATTCCTCACATGGGCGCACATGATAGTGGATTTGGTCTTCTACGCTAGCTCTTCTGTTAAATACAGGACGTGGAGATGGTGCTTTGTGGGTTTGCTAACCCCAAAGGTGGTTTGGCTCTGCAGAGCACCACAGTTGGTGCTATTGGCCTGGCTCAGACTCAGTTTTCTATGGGGGAAATATATGTCTTATGGAAAGGATGTACCGAAATTTGTACTTAAGTGGGTGCCAGTAACAAACGTTTCTAAGACCGAGTAAAGAAGTTTTCCATTCAAGTGGGAAGAGCCTGAGCAGATGACATCAGATGTTGCTGCCTCTGCAAAACCTGCTGCAGAAACTGGGAGGGGAAGATAGGCAGTTCGTAAACCAACCAAAACCCTCCCAGAACCGGGGGGATTTACTTGAAAGTAAATAGGGATTCAAGCTCAAAATGATGGAATGTACCATGTAACCAAAGCAACACGTGGTGTGGATTCTTCCTTAGGCAGTCAAATGTAGTGAATACAGACAGAGACAACTGCAGGAGATGGTGTTTTCATACTGGTATGTAACTGATAAGCAGCACTTGGTATGAAGTTAAGGGACAAGAGGTAGAGAACATGTTCATCCCTTTTCTTCTCCCTCACACTGAAGAGCTAGGCAGTGTTTTCATCCATGGGCATGTTTGCATACTTCAACATCAGGTTAAAGTCTCTGATCTGAGTAATTGTTTGCTGTCCTTTTTTAAAGGAAGAAGGAATTGCAAAGCACTGAATTGGGTATTTATGAAATAAATCTAAATATACAGAAAAATGGGTCCTACTACTGTTAAGGTCTCAGTACAGTCTTGAGGGGTGTTAAGTGAGACTTGTAGCAATATTAGGTTGAACTGTTTGGAAATGAACGTCCAAACCAGTGCAAACGAATCACCTTCACAAGAGATAAATTTGGATTTTTACCTATTAGGCCAAACTTGACAAAATGGGATTTTATGGGTAAGGGTTTTCGCCCTTAAGCTTGCTAAAAGAAGTGGAAGAGGCGAGAGCTGAGCTGAACTGTGCCAGCCTCATTCACGTATAGTGGTGGCTGAGGTATCAGCAGCAGAGAGAGCTCGTGTTTGTTTTCTGCTCTGGGTCTTGGCTCTGTGCAGTAGCACTGAATTGGAGGTTACCAGGGCCTGCTGCTTCCCAGCAGGCTCTGTCTGTGTGCTGGGATAATTGTACCAGGATGGTTTAATGTGTGCAGCCTGCGGTCCCGCTCTTCATCTTTTATACTGAAGGCACCTGTGTACTGACTTTAAAGAAGAGAATCACAACATGTACTTGAATCTGTGCACTATCTAGAGGGAAAGGGAAGATGTAAGAGTACCAACAGGCTGTTTCAATGACAATATTAGTTTTAAGTGCAAGAATAAGAAAGAAAATGTGACTTTGAGCCTGTTCGTGCAAGCTCTGCCTTCCCCAGGTCAGTGTCAACCCAACAACCACCTCTGTGCACACTGATCAGGGGGAGCCGATAAGACAGCAAACCACCATGGAAAGTGGAGAGTAAGGATGTGATTCTTCCTCCTGTCCCATGCTTTGTCCTCTTTTTTCCCCCTCCTTATTGTGTTGTATTTACTGAACCCTTTGCTTACACCAGTGATGGTGGAGAAGGTATTTCTGTAGAAATATGTATAGAT
>JAVHNF010057694.1:43380-56352 GCA_034783455.1 Micropsitta finschii
CTGAGAACATTGGGGCTGTTGAGCCTGGAGAAGAGAAGCTGCGTGGAGAGCTCAGAGCAGCTTCCAGTGTCTGAAGGCGGCTACAAGGATGCTGGGGATGGACTCTTCATCAGGGACTGTAGTGACAGGACAAGGGGTGATGGGTGCTGATGGTGTCTGCATGACCTTCATGAAGCAGATTGCAGGTGAGTCGTGGCTGCAGCATCCTGCCCCTCTGCACCTGCAGCATCCTGCCCCGCTGTGCCTGCATCCTGCCCCGCTGTGCCTGCAGCATCCTGCCCTGCTGTGCCTGCATCCTGCCCCTCTGCACCCACACCTTCATCCTCCAAAGGATGCGTATGGGATGTCCAGTGCCTCACCCCAGAGACTCTAACAACAACCTAACCCAGGGCTCTGACACGGTGCAGCTGCAGCACAGCCCCAGCTCTCAGCTTAGCACAACATCTGTGCAGGCTGCACAGGCACTGGTGTGTGTCATTGACTCACTGAGAGCTCAAGCCATGGGATCTCCACTGCTTTATTGCTTTTTTGATCATAATGAAGTTGATCAAATAAATAAATAAATAAATAAAAAGGCACTCTGCAGTTAAACAAGTCATTGTCCTTTTCCTGGAAACTTGTAGCCTCTCTTCTGCTAATAAACTGCTGTGCCTAACATCCTGGTGCTACTAGCAGGAAGCATGTCTTGAGATAGCACATTATCACCAGGCAACATCCCTAGGCAGACACAGAATCTTGCTAAACTTCTTAAAAAACAAAGGGATTAGTAGCACCGCAGTAATGATCCCAGCTCTGCATCATCTTGGATCCCCTCTTTCACAGCTCAATGTGAAAAGGAAATATTTGCCTTGTTCTCATCTTCCCATCACAAAGCCCAGGTCATCCTGACTCAGATTAATCATGTCTTCAGTTATCAGAAGACAAGCACTGAGAAAACACCATGGCAGATACAGTCTCCTCTCAGCCAAGGTCAAAGGTTGAGGTTCATCTTATGCCTCTGCTATGACAGGCTGGTTTGTTCAAGTTAAATAACGCTCAGCTTCAGCCCTTGCCCCAAACACAAGGCAAATTTAATACAACATCACCAAGGGTTTAACTTCTAACGTGTCATTTTTGCTCTAATGCATTTCCACATTTTCAGGTTCTCTCTGAGCAACCGCCGGGTATCACAAGTGCTGCTTTCATAATACTTCCAGGGCAACTCTCAGATCTCATTTACACACACAGACACTGTGGGGTGGAGGACGTCAACAAAATGTTAATCAACAAAACTCTAGATAATTCCGGTCCCTTATTCAGATATTTGGACTTTGCTGCAGCCTCAAACAGATCAAAAACTCTGATCCACTAACTCTGGATGGGATAAATCAGAGGACCACATGAGTGCTCCCACTTCTCCTCCTGCTTTTACACCAGTTTTCTATATTGCCATCTCACAGGCACCACCAACATAGACAGAGACCATATTTCTATATTCCTATTTCTCCAATATGTAAGTACAACCTTTTTGTGACCTCAGTGAGATCCTGTAACAACCCACAAACAACTCAAAACATCAACAGTTTTTTCTTCTAGTTTCTGTGGCCAGGTGTGAGTTAATGCAGAGCAAAAAGAAGTGAACTATGCTGACACGGGCACTATGGGAAATGTAATTAAATTGCAGGTAAAGAGAATTACATTTTTTACAGGGTAATATTTTAGAAAGCTTCTGTGCAGCAGAAGAGTTTTATGGCAAATTCCTTCTTAAACAGCTCTCCTGATTTTGACTACTCTGTAGCTTCTATTTAAAAGCCTTTAATGAAACAACTCATTTTGATATTAGGCTTGAATCCCATCCAAAATTTTAAATCTGTCCAACAAATACATTGAAGCAATTTCCTCATGACCTGCTAACAGCAAAACACAAGTGGTGAACACGTGCAGTGCTGGGAGTGTTGGTCTGTCACTGGGCAGGGTGGAAGGGAATTTGCCAGCCTGTTCCCTGGATGTTAATCTTGTCTCCACCATCTCAGGGTCATTTTCACCCTTCCTATTATTTTAAATACTTTCCTGCATATTCCATGTGTTTTGCTCATTGATCACCATTCAAGTCTTTTCTACCCAGAAACTTCTTCTGGACCAAACACTTCCTACAGTTTCACTTGGTTGCAGTTTCTGCCACCCAACCGCTAGATAGAATTGTGTGGCCTGAAGACATCTCTTCCTTCCAGTACGTCTGTCCTTACACATGCAGCAGGCTCAGGAAGACAGCTTTGGCTGGTAGTTGTGTGGCTTTTGCCTCTCCAGATACAAGGATGCTCCTCCCAGGGCTGGCAGCTAATCACCCTTCTCAGGTGGGAGCTGGAAGATCAGAAGATGACTACACTGACTATCTCATTTGCTTGGCTCACATCTCCAGTGGCTTTGCCTTAAACAAACTCTTCACCTTGACATTTAAGCAGACTTCTCTGTGTCTTCTCACTCTTGCTGTGTTTCCACAGGGGTCTGCTGCTGCTCTAGGATTCCATTATTCTATGCTTAACGAGATGTCACATCAAGCCTGCCACTGTCGCTTCCACTTCTCATTTCTGACTTTGTGCCCTTGTCATATTTACAGTGATCCATGCCACAGGGGCTTTGAACTTCTTTGGGGTTGCATTTGCTCTTCCTTTGTGACTTTTCCTGGGTCTGTGCCAGCATCTCTCTTTTCCAGTACTGTTGCAAGGAACTTGTTCGAGAGTGTGCTTCGCAACTTCCTAGCCCAAGAGGTTTTCCCTGGTGCCAAGAAAGTGCTTATTCAGACTGCTGTGATGCTTGGCAGATATATCCTCAGAGGTGGAATCATTCCTTGGAGTGTTTTCATAAGATCCTGTTGCCTCTATGAGCTCTCTGGAAGATGCTCAGTCAGGTAGGTCCTGTGACTGCAAAATGCCAGTTACATGAGGCTGACTGCCTCCCACTATAGTCACTGCTTTGGGAATTCAGGTGACCTGCATCCTGAAAAGCCTGCCTTTACCTCACCTACAAGCCTGCAGCACCCGGTTCACTGCTGGTGTGACCTGAGGGAGCTTGATGGAGGGCTGGAAAGAACAACCACCCTTGACCTGGAGTGTCAATCCTAGCAAATCTCTAATGTCACTAAGCATCATTTGATGTCCTCTGACATATGGCAATTCAAAATTTATCCAGAATCCAGACTGGTACCTATATGGGCCTGACCCCAAGGTAATTCAGATTAATAGTTAATTTACCTCCAGAGCTTGCTGTTCTCTAACACTATTTACAATTAAAGCTGGAAGAAAATTTTTAGTAACAGACATTTGACATGCAATGTTATGCTCACTATGGAAGGCTGCCTGCCTGCTTGTTTGAGGGTCCACTAGAAAACACACTTGGTCCAGCATAAGGTGACTGTCTGGGGAGGAATAAATTACAACTGACATAGATACCTTCCTAAACTGCAAAACAAATCACAGACCTGTCTTACTTGTGAAGAAAGCCACAAGAACAGATCCCCCTCCTAAAAAGGAGCTCCATGAAATATCCAGATATGTAGCTCAGAGTGTCTTTAAGGGATTATTTTTTCTATCCACCTTAAACCTCAAATCATTCTCCACATCAGGCTGGGCAAGCATGAGAGCCTGAAGGGTGAAACAAGGAGAGCTTGAGTTTCAGGGGTAAGTGAGGAAACCAAGCAGGAGATATACCAGATGGGGGATTGATAGAAGAAGCCACTTCACATGTGCTAACAAGAGCAGGAAAGAGGAGACACCCACTGAGCTGAACTCCCCTTGAAAATAAAAGACTATGTTTAAAAATAAAAGTGAATTACATAAAGTGTGATCCACAGTTCTGTCTCTGGCTTAGCTTGAGAGCATGGCTATTTAAATTCTCCCCTGCGTCAATGATGAAAGTGTCTCCTGGACATGTTTGTGGCTCTCAGGCACTGCAACTGCTGCAGCAGAACAGATGCCTCTGCTGTGAGACGGCTCCTGGTCCCAGCCTGTGTGCTCTCCGCTCGGTCCCCAGTTCCTCCAGGCAGGTAGCAAGCAAAACCAACAGCTAAGCAGTGTGGGAGGCTCCGGGCTGAGAAGGACAACATGCAAGACAGGAATCAAGGGAAGAATTTTCCCTTTAAAGCACCTTATTACAATTTCACAATTGTTCTCTGAGGAAGCATGCTCCCGTGCCCAGGAGCAGTTACACATAAAGAAGCTAGTCAGTGCCTCTGCATGCTCATTGGAGAGGATGCTGTTAGTGTGGAGCAGGGAGGCAGAAAGGATTGGGCTTGACACAGAACTGCTCTGTGCAGCCTTGGAGTCCTCCCAGTTTTCAGCATCGCTGCTGCTGTCAGTATGGCAGCATCTGTAACACCGTTGGTGTGTATGGTTGGGAAGCCAGGACAGATCCACCCCAACACACAGAGCTCCACAAAGATCCCCTACTGCAGATGCTCTGTCCCTTGTATGTTTTGACTGAGATCTGATGCTTGACACAGGCCAGGGAGTGACGCTTGCTGACACATGGGGTTAATTTTCTGCTGAGATGATTCAGGGTGCTTGCAAGTAGCCTACATTTTGCAATCTGAACACTGCAAACTAGTCATTTATTGAATGTTAGAAATCAGCCCCAACAGCTCAGGGTTGCAGTCATAAATCCATTTATGATGGACAAGGTCTATGCTTCTTTGCTCTTATCACTGTTATTTCAAAAACTCAGGCTCAGCAAGGCACCCACGTCCCACAGCAAAGATTTACTGGGGCTATTAACTAGTATACAGATACACAGTGTGGCTCCAGGAGGCCATTCCCACTGAGCACGTGCTTAATTTTAAACATGTGAGCCGTTAAATAAATATTTGTACGATAAAATACAGAGTTAACTGCATGGTTGAGTTGGGATTTCTCTTTCATCTCTGGAGGCTGCTGCTCTAGCCTTAATTAAAACATAAATGAATCGAGTTAGATGGGCTCATCCTCTTTCTGTGGCAGATGGAGATTCTTTCATAAAAATGCCTGCTGCATCCAGCACCAATCTCTCCTCAGGAGACTGTCCTGCAATCATTACCTGTGTCCTGCCAGTCTAGACAGAGATGCACACCAGCCTCTGCCAGCACCTGCACCAGTCAAGCCCTAGGGACTGGGCAATATTTCTAGAGCCACATGGAAGGGCCAGGTTGAGGCCAGGCTTGTCCTGCTATCGCAGACCATGCTGCTTCAGAGGAGCCTGAGACTGCAGGAACAAGTAAACCTCAGAGAAAGGCAGCACAACAGGACAGTGAAAGGACAGCCCTTTATGCAATGTGTACACTCCCCAGACAGGGGAATGCAACTCTGCTCCTCTGGGACTGGGTGCAGCAATAATCAGCTAGAGAGAAGATGCTAGCACAATGGGTGCCTTGTATATCTTAGCTGTGCCAAATTACCAGTCTATTTCCCCCACCCATTGAACAATGGCAAAGAGATGACCCTTGCTGCTGCAGCAGTCTCCGTGAGTTACAGCATCCCTGCACTCAGGGCAGAAGAATAAGAAGCCCCACGAGTTAACTCCCCATTCTTCCATCAAAGAGTGCACATGCTCATGGCGTCTGCAAGTTTTTGCTACAGTCTTTGCTCAGTGCTGTTCTCTCGCCCTCAACTTGTTGTCTTTTTGCTCCAATTAGTCTCATTTTTAACAAGCTCAGTCCCAGCATTAGCCCCTGTGTTAGTCACAATGTCACAGATGATATCCAAATATTCAAAGGAAATACAATCCACCATTTTAAAATAACAACAATAGTGACAGGGGGGGAGGGGGAATGGATGAAAAGATGTTGAAGATCGAAGAGCTGCAGGCACCAGCATAGGCCGATGTTTTCTCTCAGCATCAAAGGCCCACCGCTAATCCCATTGAAATGGAGATCACCCTAGAATGAGTCCTGTGCTCCTGTATCAGCCCAGACAGGTCTGGGCTGGGCTTAATTTATGAAATATGCCGCTTTCTTTCCCCGGCTGCTAATTAGAAGCAGTGCCTGTGTCCCTTTGACCATTCATAAGACACCACAGGAGATTAATGCACTGGGAGCAGAGCTGCCATGACACCAATAGGGGTGACATCTGAGCAGCATCCTTCCTCTCCCGTTTTGCTTGTGGAGCCATCTTTCCCACTGAAAACTGGGGCAAGTAAAAACCCCTCCCCCAGGGACTCATAACCAAGCAAAGGACCACAGGGCCTTTCATCACCCACGGGGGCCCTCCTAGCTCTTACCTGTCTTGCAGCTGGCAGTAGGGTGATGGCTACGTGGCTTTTGGTGCTTGATGGACACAGCTGGTTGGGACCCTGAGGACCAGTGTCTGCAGACTCCCAGTGCATCGGGGAGGGCGAAGGACCCAGCCGTGCCACAGTTATCTCTGGAGGAGCAGCAGCACTGTGCCACTTTTTCTGGCTCTCTAGCCCTGCATCTCATGAAAAGAACAAGAGCTGGTGGAAGGAGGGGGGTTATGAAAGAGAGGGAAGAGGGAGAAGAAGGAGAAGAGGGAGAAGGGAGAATGAGAGTGCGCACTCTCGCAAACGCACACACACAGAGCAGACAGAGGCTTGTATAGGATGGCACTGCCTGACTTGCTCTCATTATTGCTGCAGGCTGGCTGCTGCCCATGGAGAACTTGCCAGCATCCGCTGCTGACCAGGGGCACGGTGGGGAAAAAAGATAGGGAAGAGATTAGGACCTCACAGATCATTGGAGCAAGGAAAACTACCACCTAGGCAGCAGAGGCTTTGTTGTCTGTCTTTGCTTTTACCTGGGAGGGGAAATGCCATACCAGAGGGCTGGAAGGGATTGCAGTGATGGAGTTTAGCTTTTCCTTGATGACTCCTTTCTCCTTTGAACATAAAAAGAATCCCCAGCCCCAGTCCTCCTCAGTTGCACCAGGGGATGTTGTAAGGCTAGTCTGACCCAGAGGTTTTGGAGACAGTATTGCACCAAGACAGACAGAAAGTGGGTTGCAAATATCCTAAACACCAGCATCACATAAAGCTCACTCTTCCCCTCTCATTCCCGTTATCCAGGTCATGTCCATACAGGTCCAAAGGCCTGGCAGGAGGGTGTGGAAAGACACTCAAGCCATAATACCTCCCCATTACATGTTGCACAGAAAGCTGTATGTATGTGCATGCTTCACAGAGCTGCCTGCAGTCCCTGACACTGCTGATCTGCTGCAATGACAAACCTAAAATGCCAGGGATTCAGAGACATAGTGTAATCCTCCCCGAAGGGGCACTAATTCCTCAATCCACAGATTTTTACAATGTGCTTTTCTAAAGCATCACATGCTTAGAAGCCGGTGCCCCTTTGAAAGGAAGCAAGAGATTTGGCCCTGATTCCTTTTTCAGCTTTGTGAAAGACCCACATCTCCTCCACTCTTCCTTCCTTAGTGGCTTACCACTCAGAGGGCTTGGGTCTTGCCTGGGATGCTCAGTTTGGTCAGAATGATTAAAATGAAAGCAAAGTCAGATACTTAAGGTATTATACACTCCCCTGAAACACCCAAGTCACCTGTTCGCTGTAGCTCCCTACTCTAGTGTCTCCCATTGGTGATTTCGGAGACACGCGGATATCTAGCCATAAGGCAGTTGTTAATAAAAATCATCGGATGGCATGCATTGAATTACAAGTGCAGAAAGTCTCCTAGTCAATATTCTCTACAGCAGTTAACCTAAGAGTACACCACGTTGCCAAGTCCATCTCTAACACACCTTAACAACTCACCTGAGATCACATATGTCTGCATCAGAGCAGGATAGGACACAGTCCTACTGAGCCAAAATCCAGCACACAAGCCACCTACCTGCTCAGCTGGCCTCAGGACATTGGTGCCCAGCTCCAGGAAACATCTCCCTCATGAGTCAGTCTGCCAGGAGCTGTCAGAATATATTCTCAGTCACAGCATGCCATCAGCCCTAGAATAGTAAAGGTCCTCTAGATGGTTCCTCTGACTGTAGAAGCAGATACATTGTCTCAGGGGATGATGGTTTCAGGACCTAAAATCAGGAACCCTTATTCTACCACAAGAGGAGTAAGAGGCTGAGATGTAAAGCTATGTCAGGATCCTGACCATTTCCCCAGTATGCAGAAACTCCAGCAGCACTGAGGAGCTGGATCCTTGAGGCTGCTGAAGTAGAGAGTAGTACCACTGCAAGGGTGGGCATGGACATCTTTTTTCCAGCTCTGTGCATGTGTATTATATATATCACTAATAAGGCCTGCCAGAGTCTCAGTGAGTGCATGTCAGCTGTCTTACACCCCAAGGCTGGGAGTTTTCCAAATGACATCTGCTCTCTATAGGGCTGTTTTAATGCAGATATGCTGCAGTGCAATCTCCTAGTTGAAGGCAGGGTAGGCATGAACCATCTTTGGGGAAAATAATACCCACATCTGTGGTTTCTGGAGAGCAAGAACATCTGTTCTGTGCCCCAAAGCATGCAGCCAACCTTTCAGTTTCCAGGACACCATGCAGCCTGCCAGGAAGGCAGACCCTCCAGCATCCTTGCAGCTGGGGTCTGACTTTCCCAGGGGAGAAAATAGGACAAGGCATTTCAGATGATTTGCAGCACAGTGTCCAGGACTTTGCAGAGTCATGTCACTCACAAAGAGACACTGGCCGTGCCACTGTCCATCACCACTGTAAAGGCTTTATACCATCAGGGATGGCTTATCCCTGGGTGATCCAGGATCCTGGGTGATCCAGCTGCATGTGAAAAATCAGAGGGTTTGTTTTGTATGTGTGCAAAAGCCTAAACTTAGCAAGATTAATTTGTGAGGGGAAAATAGGCCATATTTATGTAACTGTGAAAAGCCGCAGTGAAGGCTACGGATCCAATGGGAGAGGAGTGTAATGTTCAGAGCTAATGACAAATGCTGCTATGCACTCGGCTTTGTTGGGAGCTTCAGTAACTGCATATTCATCACCCTGCACCCCAGAGAAACGGCTTTGAGGCGTTCCAGGCTAAGAATAGAGGTCTTGTGTTTGCTGCTCCACGACCCTTTTTTTGTCCAGAATTAGAGGCAACAGGGTAAGGAAGCCCAGCTGAACCAGCGCTGCAAATGGCAGCATCCATGCATGCCTATGAGCAGTGCAGGGCCCTTGGCTCAGCAGGGGTGGAGAGCACTGAATAAAGGGCAAATTCATTCGCAGCCATACAGGATGGCATTAGTGCTGGCCCTCTGCTCACAGAGACATCCCCTGTGGTGGATGGGGTACTCACAAAACACAGCTCCCTTGTGCATAAACAAAACCCAAGCATCTTGCAAAGTAGGCAGCTGGGGCAGTGCCAGTACTGAAATTAGCAGCTCATCCTGGCTGTGAAATCTGGTGGCTTGGTTCCACCTCAGGAACCCTGGTACCTGCAGGGACAGACAGCTTCACCAGCATCTGCTTGCCAGTGACATTTTATTCCTCTTCCCCTCACACACACACATTTTGCCCTACTTAAATCAGGCTGTAAATCCAGTAATACCCAGCCTGCAAATATAAACCTCAGAGCTAGTCACCCAGGTGTTTTTCAGACACCTCACACCTTTAAGAGATCTTTAAGCTCCAGAAGCAATCATGTAGCAGTGCTGGTACTGGTGGGAAACAACATGATGCTGCTACTTGTCTGATGTTGCATGTGTGACCCTGGGACTCTGGGAAAGCCCTTTATTGGCTAATGGGTCTTGAAAATGGTGGAAAAGGCAAGTTCGCTCCTATGGGGAAATGAAGGGAAAAACCACGGAAGTGTAGGATGCTTCTGTGACTTCTGCTCCATTAGTCCCAGATCCTGGGGCCATGTTCCTGAACACCTATGTGAAAACAGCAAGGGAGGAGACTTCCAGAAAGGGTGGTGACCAAGGACTCTGAATGTCTGTAAGCAGGGTTACCTTACTGCCAAGGGCAGTAATGAACTAAAGGCATTGACCGCTGACCGTATTGTAACTTCTGTGTGCCTGGGAGGTAAGGGAGACCACCACGTCACAGGGGACCAACAGACCCAAAGCCTCAACGAGTACTGTGTTGTTTTCAGATAAATGGAGACAGAAATAAGTCTTCTGAAACATACAAGAAAAAGTTCTGCAAAATAGATTCATCTCCTTAGGAAAAGCATAGTCTCTGGAGAAGGTCTGTCTTGCTAGAACATCACGTAACAACTCTTTTAGGAAAGACTATTGAGATAACCTGTCTATCTCCCCTAAAATAAATGGCCCTGGGAGCAATGCTCTTAAAAAAAGCATTTCTGGGGGAAAAGTCTTTAAAAAAAAAAAGAAAGTGTTATTTCTGCATTTACCCTTCCTGCAGCAGCACACAGAACTCAGAGGTGAGCCATCATTTTCCGATGCTCCTTCCTAATCACAACTGAGAAGGATATAACAACATTCCTGCTGCTCTCTCATTTCCTTCAGCTGTAGTTCACTGCTCGCACAAACTAACCTGTTGTAAGCAGCAACTCTGCAAAACGTGGTTTCGATTTGTATTTTGGTTTTGTGGTGCACAACAACAGGGGACTTCCCATCTGCTGCTGCTTGCTTAGCCCTTGCATTGCTAAACTAACATCTGGGAAAACTGATGAGTGGTGCACTTTGAGAGGAGTTGTCTGTCTAATTTGTCTTTCAGACTTCTATCACTGCAGCCCAGGAAAACATGGAGCCATGTTGTGAGGCAGCAGAAAGCCCCTTACAGCTAGCCATGAGCTGGGAAGATCTGTCCCCTATGGGACAAATTCAGCAGGCAAGGCAGCCCCCATAATCAATGCTAGTGGTGAAACAGGGCTGGCTCTGGTGCTTGAGGTTGACTCTTACCTTCCTCCTTCCTTGCCAGCCTAACCTGTCACTTGTCTGACATCAACAGTGCTACCTTCTTAGCTTTCACTGAAACTGCCTCCAAGACTTGGGAACAGTGTAATCCTCTCTAACTTTCCACCACTTCTTCAAGGGATTCAGCAGTGCCCAAGGGCCTAATGGCTAACTTCAATGCAGCCAGTGAAAAAAAATATATAAACCAGAGTTATGCCAGATAAGACAAAGTTATAGAATTGTTGCAGCAGAGGAAGTTAGGAGCTCAAAGACTCAAGGGGAAAACATCAATATTGAAAATTCTATAGGAAACACTCATGGAGGCAGAAGACAGCAATTAAGCACCACTAAGGATCTGCTGCAGGAAGCATTGGAGACCAACCTTTCTGCTTCTGGCAATGCCTATGGGGCCAGCAAAGGCTCTTTGGATGTCTTAGGAAAAGGAGGGTAGAAGCATACTAATACCTGACATAGCAGCTTGTACTAATGCTTGGTCTACCAGTGTGTTAAAACCTATGTTCCTCACTTTGTGTTAAAGCCATAAAGCTATATTTATTAGCCAAGTTGTGTATATCCTGCTTGCAGACTTCTTATGCATGACTAAAAGTGTCCAAATAAGGTGTCCCACAGAAAGTGGGTTATATTTCAGGATTTTACCATCATCTGCCTTTGCAAATATGCTATTTGCCTGACAGTAGGCAGATGAAGTCCCTACAGTTTCATGGGCAAGTGAAGTTGATTCAGACCCAGACGATCCTGAGCTCAGACTGCCTACAAAGGCAGCATGGATGCAAATTCTAGGAATCCTGTGGACTTCAGGGAGCACCCAGAATATGCAACAAAGGCATGATGCGAACAGCCCATCTGCTCTTTAAAAAAACCCCAGTATTAACTGTCAAAGCACACTGGCATAACAGGTCAGCTCTGCATGGGCTAGGAATGAGCTTTAGGGCTGCGTGAGCTTTAGGGCTGTACCATACTTGACACCAAAAAGAGAACCCAAGTTGTTCACCCTGTCAGCTCTCTGGTATCAGTCTCTGCCTTCCCTGCATGCAAGCAGGAGGAAACAGCTTTTCTGCATCAAAGAGGATCAACACCCAAGTCACAAGGCAGCAAGCAAACAGCAGTGCTTTTTGCCATTCCAGAAGCACAGACTGAGAATTACGGCAGCATGCAGGTTCTCTTCAAGAGCACAGCTGCAAGCACAAAAATCAGGTATTATAGCTGAGACCACACCATGCTGAGCAGAAAGAAGAGACAGCTACGCCTGTTTTGCTTTCTGAATAACTGTTTACACCCCAGCATGGTATTTGCTTTTTCACAATAGGACAAGTTTGTTGACTCATGTTTAGCTTGTGACCCAGTATAAACACCAGCAGTTTCTGCTGTCAGAACAGACAGCATCTGCTGCTGTCTACAGAGCTGGTTTTTTTCTTCTAAATACAGAAACTTGCATTTATCTGCACTGCATGGCATCCTAGTTTTTCCATGACCATTTCTGCATTTGTCAAGGTTTGAATTCCAGACATACCTCTCTTCAATACCCTACCTATTCTTCAAATCTGTAATAGTTTGTTAGTAATTATATTAAAATTACATTTTCTATTCACCATCCAAGACTGAAATAAAGGTTCCTCGGACAAGCACCTCAAAATACACATTTATGTTCCCCCCTCCCCAGGTAAAATCATCAACCATTCTTTATCCAGTTTCATCTAGACTCACGTCAGATACGACTATGCCAGAAAGACTGTATTTGTCATGTACTGCCTCTACCCTAGCAATAAAACCTTGGTTTGAGCTGACTCAGAATCACATAGAATCATAGAATAGTTAGGGTTGGAAAGGACCTTAACATCATCTAGTTCCAACCCCCCGGCCATGGGCAGGGACACCTCACACTAAACCATTCCACCCAAGGCCTCATCCAACCTGGCCTCAAAAACCGCCAAGGATGGATCAATCACAACTTCCCTGGGCAACACATTCCAGTGCCTCACCACCCTCACAGCAAAGAATTTCTTCCTTATATCCAATCTAAACTTCCCCTGTTTAAGTCTTAATTCGTTACCCCTTGTCCTGTCACTACAGTCCTTAATGAAGAGTCCCTCCCCAGCAACTCTATAGCCCCCTTCAGATACTGGAAGGCTGCTATGAGGTCTCCACGCAGCCTTCTCTTCTCCAGG
>JAVHNF010057695.1:0-10304 GCA_034783455.1 Micropsitta finschii
CCAGATAAGCTCATTAGCATGGACTCAGCTCACTCAAGGCTTTAAACATAGTCCCTCTATGCTTCACAAAATGCAAATAGCTGAAAGACATGTCCTGGTTTAAGTGCATGCTTACCTGTTCAACCCTTCTCCTCAGGGACACAGTCTGTAACTGCTCCTGTGTTTTGGTGCACTCCCTTTTCCTGGCAATTGAAGATGCAAACAGCACTGACCATACAAGATTTGTTGATTAAACTTTATCTTATGCTTTTCCAAGACTGAATTAATTGATTTTTCCATTAGACTTGATATAAATCATGATGTCCCTGTCATCCTCAGTATGCCTGACTGATTCCTAATAGCTGCCTTACGGTTTTCACAACACATCTTGTGCCTTTCCCATGCTCTCCTGCAGTGACAAGAGCTGCTCATTCTAGCCCAACACCACTAAAGGAGCAATCATGATGGTTTACAGTGGGATGGAAAACATTTCCAGCTAGATGACAGATTCAGCTGCTTTCTGCCACTTCATGCCACTGGTATTTCTGCATGAACAGAGAAGCTGCCATTCCTGCTGTGGGATCCCATCAGCAAAAGAGCTACCTGCTTCCCCCATGATCAGCTCACTCTGCACCTCTTCAGCTTGTAAATCCTTGGTGCTGTAGCGAGATTTCACCAGGCCGTACCTCTCAGGTGTTCCCAGCATGGGCATGGCAAAGCTGTCTAGCTCTCCAGCACTGGGAGAGTAGCCAGCAGCTGTAGGAGATATCTAAGCTGATGTCCCCAGCCACCTGGAGAGAGCCCTGCACACCTCATGAGGTGCTTTGCATGCCTGAATCAGTGAGGTTCTTCATGTCCCTTCACTGGATCTAAACAGTTCTCTGCTGGAGGAGTGGCACTCACTGCTACAGATCCAGAAGAAAGTGGGGTAGCAAATAGGCATCACTTTTGCCAGGTTTCTAAGCAAATAGTTTCACCTCAGAGGCTGAAACCGCATTGCTGCTCTTGTCACTCTTCCCAGGAAACAATGTGAAAAGAAATTCAGATGCAACACTAAAATTAGTAACAATACGAACTACTGTTCAGTGCATTTTTCTCTCTCAAGGCCTTAAGTTTATTGAGTAACCTCTTTCTTGCTCCGTTTCATCACAGAACATTACATTTTGAGAAGCGGCTGAGCCCATCCACTGAAGCTCTTCATGCTAGTTGCGTAGGTGCTGTATCGACAGAGCCAGATTTAACACAGTTTACCCAGTGCACAGTGACAGTAAAACAAGCTAGATTTTGTGATGTGTACACTGGGGGCATTGGATAGGGATAATTGCAGAGCACTGTGACTCTGAATGACTCTTTTCTTTGAGGCTCTGTGAGGTGTCAGGATATTTTGGGTAGCATTTTTGAGGTCCTGGTGCTGGATTCTCTGCTCTTACTGAAGACCGTGGTGAAGCTATAATAATTCAGTTGGAAGGAGTTGTGAACCCATAGTGAAAGCTGTTGGAAGTGTTTCCTTATGGTTGTGTGCATATGTATATATGCATGTGTATGTATGTGTGCACATATGCACCATTTGAGTGCACATGCTGAGACCCTTCACCCTGCCAGAGCAAGGCTATCTCACAGGGGTTACAGACTGATTTACTTGTGTCTTCATACGGTGTCCTCCAGATCAGGAGCTCTCCTGTGGAATACAAACTTGAAAAAGAAAGGAAAATAAAGTCACAGATTTTGTGCTTTCTAGCTCTAGGGTAAACATGGGGTCATGCCCTTGACTGGAGTGGAAAAATGTGTATCTTTCCTTATGGGTCTCAGTGGAAAAGCAGGGGCTCCAGAATCAGGTCCCAGCTTGTTTGCTGAAGGAGCTGACACTTGCTTTTTCGCAGCAGGAAAGCTGCTTATTCTCAAGCATCTGTCTCCAAGTGCTGTCTGGTGCTGCTCTGAAAATATCTTCCCGCAATGAACAGAGCTGGAGCCCCAGGATAGGGTGAAAGGCACCCGAGCACTCTGCTGCCTGCATGCGTGGTGGTGCCTGCAGCACAGGGTGACTTGTCACTGGCCCCACCACCTTGGGCTGCCTTCACCCTAGGCAGATCCCGGGTTGTGCAAGGGGATCAGACTGCTCTCGCCAGTCTTTCTGCTTTGCACTGCTTTCCATCCCACTCATGTTCAGTATAAAATGAATGCCCTCAACAGCCCTCTTCATTATCCATACACCTGAAATAAAAATCCCTAGCCCTTTGGTACATGCTCCTTCCTCCACAGCCACACACAGATACTGTCCCCACTTCCAAAGGGCAAAACTCCCCCTCAGCAAGGCTTTTTGACTCTCTCCTTGGCTGGAATCCCACTGTGGCTGATGCCTATGCGAGAGATGCCGTGCTTAACCTTCCTAACTCTATTTTATAATCCAAATTTGATCACCCATAATTCCTTTTGAAAACAGTGGGTGGTGACAGTCTTCAGCCCACTGGAAATGTCAGTGTGTTAGGTACCTGAATATGAATTTATGTTTTTAATTTCATGTGATCCTCCTGGGATTTTATTGTGAAGGTGGAAAAATGCAGTAATTCCTTGCAACTCGCTCGTTTGTGCTGCCTATGGGTTATTATAAAATTCTTTTTATACGCTCTTCACGACAAATCTAATGAATCTCATCAACACCAAATCATTTGTCTCTGTTGGTTTACTTTCTAGAATGATTTATGTATATATTAAATGTGATTGCAAGCCATTTCCCAACACAAGTAAATCTCAATTTTAAAGATCTCTGGGGATGCTCTGAGATTTAATAACAGGCTCATATAAAGCACAATTGTGCCACTCTGGCAGTGAACATGAGTGAACATGGATATGAGGAGTTGGTAAAGTAATAGCTTATTTGTTATTTCGCAAATTATACTTTATAATTAGTAAACTGTCTTTTAAGAATGCATTGACCACGTACCCTAAACTTGGAATTTCATCCTTGTTTTCACATGCGCTGTTGATGCCAAAGAGAAAAGGTTAAATGTATTTTAATGAACGAGCATAATAATAAAGTAAAATTCACATCAAAACCAAAGAGCAAGAATTATCAGGTAGATTTCTTTTTTCCCCCAGAATGTATTCAAGGTATTCCATGTTTTGCTCTTGGGAAGCTGACAGTGTTTGCTCACTTCTCCCATAAAATCCTAGAGCTGCCTCTCTCACATGCTGGGAATATTTTGGTTTATGGCTCAGCCCACCTACCAACTATTTCAGCTGCTGAGATGCAGTGAGCTAATTAATGCATTCATCATCTTACACGTTCTTCAGATGCCATGAGCAATAAGGAGACTTAGCCTTAATCTTCTTCTTTGTCTTATTCTTTGTCCCAGGCTTGGCACTGGCTTAATTTAAGCCCATATGCATTTTCCTTGCTGAACTGTTCATTCATGTGTTTTTGTTCTCTGTTTATCGACTTCTAATTCCCTACCTCCCTGAGCATGCATGCTAGATTAAATCTCCTTTATCAGAGCCTATGCTTCCTTTTCCTAGCTCACACAGCTGTGTAAGTATCATTATTGCTTAACATTTGTGTGAAATTAGCATCCAGCAAATCCTGATCCACACCAGCAGCCTGTGCTAGGTGCTTTTCCAGCAGGGGAATAAACACAGTGTCTGTGCCACAGAGCCTGCAGTCGGGGTTAAGGCAGAAATCTGCTAAAATCTGCTATTTTTCATTTAACTGGTGATTGGTGCTGACTTCTGCAGCTGCTGTTTGCTGCCCTGTGGAGGAGGGCTGTGGTCCGACAGTACCTGCTGAGGATAGAAGGACAGTACCTGCTGGATAGAAGGATGAGGACATCAGAGATGGTTTTCCCACCCCTTCATGGACCTCACCATGAACCTAGGTAACACAGGATGTGATGCAGTAGCACAGCCTGGCAGATGAACAGGAAGGGAAATAATTACAAAGGTCCTTATAGATAAGGATCAACACAGGTTTTTTCAGAAGGCCTGATTTCTCTTCTGCCTGAGATCCAATTTCTGTCAATATAATGCCTCAATCTCATGTTGGAACATGATGTAAGATGACCAGATTCTATTAATGACAGAGAAAGAGGAAGCCTTATGTGAGAAGCAGACAAATGGCAAGTCTTGCTGTGAAGCTTCCACAAGAGGCCCACAGCACTGAACCCAATGTGGCTGGGCTGGCTTAACCAAGAGACGTTTGTGAAATCAAAGGTCGAAAGAAACCTCAGAGTCTTAGAAAGATGTAAACCTGCTTTTCTAGGTAACAGCAACAAGTTATCTGGTTAAATTAATCTATGTCTGAACTTAAACTGAGGTAAGTGCTTACGGAATATATAGGCTGTGATACATCCCCAGCAGTGTTGATGTTAAATTTTTCGACACCGCCTGCTATGCATGTGTAAGGATTCGCAGGCACACCAAAACAGGCAAACTATGCTACTCTCCTCTGCTTTTAACCACTCTCAGAACAGCACTGTGCCTCCTCCTTGCCTGCTTTCTGCTATAAACCCGACCTTTTTCATTTCCGAGGCAGCCCATTGCACGTGGATGCAATTGCACTAACCATAACTGCAACCAAAGGGTATCCGATCCAAATTATGTAGCACATTCTGATATTGGCCTCTGGAGCCACAGATCTGGGCGAGGGCCAGAAAAGCCATTTTACAATTATAGTCTAAGTCATGGGCTTTATAAATCTGTTATTAAAACCCAAGAGGACAGAGCAGGCACGCCCACAAGGCAGGCATTAATCATGGCTGATACAGTCCACTTCTCTCCTAGGGGACAAGCAGCGAGGTGTCAGCAGGAGCTGACTCCTGCTGCAAGGACACCCTGTGCTTTTTGCCCTAGCAGTGATTTTACCCTGTCATAGCAGGGAGGAGATTTTTCACTGCTGTCTTGTACGGCTGCTCTGGAACCGGAGTGTGATCCTGGAAGTAAGGATCACAAGGTCATTTTCCAAAATGAAGGAAGGAATAAGCATGTCACAGGAGTAGGAGGTGGAAGACAAATGAACCTGGTAATTTTTTATCTGGCTTGGCCTGGCTCTCCTCACTTTGCTCTCCTCACTTTGCTCTCCTCACTTTGCTCTCCTCACTTTGCTCTCCTCACTTTGCTCTCCTCACTTGGCTCTCCTCACTTGGCTCTCCTCACTCTGCTCTCCTCACTTTGCTCTCCTCACTTTGCTCTCCTCACTGCAACTCAGCTTTCAGAACCAGCAAGCAGGAGGGAGACTCATTGCAGAAAACTTAACTGTTTCTCTCAGAAAATCACAGTTCCACACTCCCTGTAACTCCCTCTACCCATTAAATCCAGGAAGATGCCATAAACTGCAGCTGTATGTCACAGAGCTTTTTCATTTTAGCCAAAAGTGAGTGCTGTAAAAATGGATGTGTTGCACGATTTACTGCAGATTAAAAGGATTGCTGTAGATTAAAAGGAGCTTGATTTATATCGTCAAAAATAGTCAGAGAGCAGAAACTACTTTTGTGACTCTAAATCAAGTTACAGTGCGTGACGGTCTTTCCTGATATTCTTACATTTTATTTTAGAAATCCTCTGTCATAAAAGGATGTTCATCTGTGCTACAGTCAATCACATGGTATCTGAACATCTAAATGTAAAAAAACTCTTTAACAGGCTCTATTCCAGACACTTTATTAAAGCCACTACCAGAGATACATCAAAATGTAATGAACACAGAAGCAGATAATGATCAGAACATTTCTAGCTTGAAAAATGCACGATTTATTCCGACTAAGGGAAATCCAGGCTAAAAGCTGTCATTTTCATTTGGCAGTTTCAAATGTCGCAGTCACATTTCCGAGACAAATCCCGATTCCATGTTCATGAGTCACCTCAAGTTTACTGTCAGCAGTCAGTCTTTGCCACTTAAACATCAAAGGCTCTTCTCGCAAGGTGCTCTTGCTAGGCACCCCGTCTTCCCCCTGGGTAATCCTGACTCCTTCTCTGCCTGCTACACTAATTCCCAGAAGGTAACGGTGCTGTTTTCTCTCCAGAGATGTAATCTTAGTGAATCCCAACCACCCTGCGGAGCCGCACCATCACGGTGCCCGGTATGGCTATTTGCCTGTCACAGGAAGAAGTTCCAAATTTGGCAGACCATGCACACATAGCACACTGCCCAGGGCTGACAAAGTCCCAGCTGAGCTGAGCAGATGATCAGGATCTTATCACAGTGGTTCGTATCATTCTGTCAAAGACAACAGAGCTGCACTTTGGCTCTGCACTTACACCTAAGCAGTTCATAGCACAGCCAAGAGACAGGACAGGGCTTGCCTGGACCCTGGCTGCTAATTCCTGTCTGGTCCAGGTCCATCCCTTCACAGGCACCTCTGAGTGAATGCCCCACTGACACAGACCAGTCAGAGGGGAAGGCTCACACTGTAATATTATCGCAATAATTTTGATGCTGAAAACGCAAGTACAGCATTTCGGCCAGCAGATGGGTTTTTCCAATTCATTAACTCAGCAGTTCTGCATCTTGTTCCGAAAGTTCTTGTGTTATTACTGTTGCAGATAAGGGCTCCTTTCTGGTTTCCAATCATAAAGTAAATTGGTACCTTCAGTGATGACTGGGTTGAAATCCTAATTTGTAGATTCACAGCCAAGATCAGGATGGTGCATTAGATGCTAGTGAGGCACTGGCTCCCTCCTCATCAGGGCAGTTTGCAAAGTGCTTCTCTGAACAGAACTGTTTTCTGTGCAGTGAGGATCACACAAAGCAGAGCCAAAAGAAACTGTTTAGTAGGCAATAAAAATATAAAAGAACAAGTACGTTAAAAATGTCACTAGGAGGGAGAGCAGTGTGTGCTGTAACAGCCTGATCCAAACCACACTGGTGTTCCCTCTGCACATGCACTATAATGACAAGTTCCTACTGCTTTGTGTTTTCCATGTGGCACCATGCTCCAGCCAGAGACTTTCGATGTTCTGACATCTTTTATCTTGTAAGAGTAAAATCTTAAAAATGCGAAATTCTTCATATAAATAATTTTACATTTTTAAAACAGAGCTCAGCACTCTGAAGAGCTGTATCTGTGGAAGGCTTCAAACTCAAAGCAAGTTTCTTCCTGGCCTCTGAAGAACAGCTACATCTCCCATCCAAGCACATAAATAATAATGGCTAGTGTCCTGTTCAGAGGGGCACTCACAGCTTCCAGCAGTTTTTAGCCACAAACACCGTTTTTCTTCACCATCTCGACTTTTAGTCTGGTTTTTACATTTGACAAATCTGAAACTTCTAAGTTTCAGAAACTAAGAAATCTGAAACTAAGTTCTGTTTCCTTCAAATTCCTGACTATCCCTCACCACTATTCTCATTTCTGGTCTTCCCATGGATTTCAAAGAAATCTCATTTCCTTACAACCTCTAAGCAGCATAATCACCTCAGTGCTGTAATATCTTTGTTTACTTGTAGAATGAGTCAGTTTTATCTCATCTCTTTCCCCCTCATTATGTCTTCTCTGTTCTTTTTAATACCATGCTCGCCTTACTTCATTCTGAATGAAGCAGTTGAGGGCTAATAACCCCATTAGACGTTTGTGTTCTTATTTTGCTTCTAAGGAGGATCTTGGCTAGAAAGTTGGGAGTAGGACATAGCAGCTGGAAGAAAAGTCAACACCAAATGTGGCTGCTCTGATAGCCAACAGTGGGGTCACAAAGGTAATCCATGTGTGCCACTCCACACTTCCAGTAGAAACCAAGGAGGTAACTTAAAGTTTTCAAATGGAGCAATTTCAAAACCTCTATCAGTATTTTTTTGTAGGATTTTTAACCTGTACCCTTCTACAGAAGTTTTTGTTTCAGTGAATGAGCATTTTGTTTCACAGCTGATTGAATGAAAACAAAAACCTACAGCTTTTTGACCAACACTTGTAGAACATGTCCTGCACAGCTCTTCACTGGAGCTGTACCTACCTAGCTCTTCATGAGGAAACTCTCTTGGAGTTCCAGCTGCTATGGCTCCATTTCTGTGCTATCCAGTCCTGCTTTAAAAACACAATAGGTGTCAGTACTTTTTACTTTGCCTGTTTATTGTTCTAACAAGAAAGTGCTTGTATGGGGAGCCTAAAATTACATATTTCTCTTGGACAACAGGTAATTGATGTAATTGATTTCCAGGCCATTCTCAGTTATTGTATGCCACTTGAGACCTAAATGCTCCAGTAACACAGAGTCATTCAATTGGTGTTACATATTGCTCTGGTTTTACCATTTATATTAAGGACTTAAACAAAATTAATGCAGACAGCAACAGCAACATATCATAGAACATGTTTACTGAAGGACTAGCCTATTGGGAGGAGGGTCAAAACAAGTAAAGCTGTTCGGAAATATGAATCTCAGAAGTGCATCATATTTTATAACACCATCCTTTTGTCACCAAACTCATCAGCTGTACTCCTTCATGTGACATCTGACTGCCAAGTTTCTCAGTCGCTTGTGGGCTGCTTTTCAGAGATCACTGTGCTCTGAAGGGTGCTGTTATATCAGGTTCTGGGGTGAGGGTAGATGCCAGTGTCTTGAGACCTCTCCACTCCACTTCCATGGATTGCTCAGGGCTTGCTCCATTCCATGCTGTGCTGCTATGTGTGGGGTTGGGATGACATTACTGAAGGTCAGAGAGTAAGGGAGTATGGAGCAGAGTGCTCTGGTTTTGTGTTAAATTGACAACAGCAGTGTAATTAAAAAGGCAAACAAACTTCAAACAGAAAAGATTCACCTGTTCTTGATACAAGGTGCTCTAAAAATGACCACAAATACAAGTATTTAGAAATGATTAATTCCTTTCTATATCCCGGTTTACTTGACACATCAAGAGTCAATTTATGGGTTGTGAATGTCAGTTTCTCTGTTGTGTCAGCGAGCTCCTGCCTTTCTTTTTGTATAACTTTATTTCTTTTCATTGACTGGATGCCAGGTTGATGGTGTCTCTTTTGGTGTCTCCTGACTCACGTGCCTTCCTGTTCCCAGCTGTCCCAGTATCCTGTCATGGTGCTGAACAATTAGCACTTGGGCTATGAAGCTGACCTATTTCCCTCGTTTTCTGTGTTACAGCACAATGCTGCTATGGAGTAAGGATTTACAGAGGCAATAGTTTATGCCCGTGTGTGTATTTCACATATATATATATGTGAATTATATATATATTAGCATTTCATTAATATTGGTATTAGTATTTCAGTCATAGCTGTCTCAGGGTATTTGCGTAGCCAGGATTGTCACTGAGACATTTCTCTCCTCCTGGTATTGCCTCTTGTGTTGTTCCTTCCCTCCCCCAAGAAACAACAGCACAATTCCCCTTCTGCCAGCATTATGCTTCTAAATCAGCAAAGCTGAAACCCTCCATTTCCAGAAGCCAAGACAGCAGCTATTAGAAACTCATTTTATTCTTGCATGCTTTTTTGTCTACCTGTACCAACTGCTACAAAAAAACCAGCTCACAGGAGGCCAGCTGGCCAGCTCCTCCTGGAAGTTTCATTTTGACTGTTCCAAAACCTAGTAAGTGGTGCACAGCTGAAGAGCACAAGCTGAATATAAATCACATCAGGACAAGCTTAAGACACCTGCAAGTGATTGCTGCACAGTTTCAAACTCTGCAGGCCTTTCACACCCGGAACATCCACTGACGACAATGGAAATTTTGGATGATGACGGAGAGCGCTGATGATGTTGACTCAGGCAGTGAAAGCCTTGAGAGCCTAGTGTTTAGGTTTTCTCTGCCTTAGTTTGTATATGCTGTCCCTCACCACACACTAAATGCTGCACAAACGCTTACTTGCATTTACCTCAACATGAGATGAGGGGGGACAGGCTGGCTGTGGGACTCAGCCAAGCTTATGCTGGGAATCTGTGATAAAGCATCACCATGGGCCTCAAATTCAGCCTTCCAGCACGTCTTCCAGCTCTTTCCCTGGGAGACTTTTCATCTTTTCAGTAACTGAAGTGGTGTAACATTGCTTGAGGTGCCTCTCCAAACTGCTGGGACCTGCAGGGAATTGCACAATCCACTTAGGTAACATTACAAGCAATGCAGGTTTGTGGTTTGAGTTTTTTCCCCCCACCAAAAAAAAAGTGTTATTAACTCACCTTTTAAAGGCCAAAATTAACAAACACATTCATAAGACAGCCTGGGCTATGCAGGACAGAATTAGGTGTGACTGGTGCCAGTGCATCTCCCAGGACACTCTGGACACAGCCCCTGCTCCTTAGCACAGCACCCAGCTGCACTCAAGGAAGCTGAGGGGCATGGGGTATTCATGGAATACAAAGCAAACCTAAGTCTGCAAACACAGCTCAAAAACAGAAAG
>JAVHNF010057695.1:20208-31142 GCA_034783455.1 Micropsitta finschii
CTCCATCCTTGGCAGTGTTCAAGGCCAGGCTGGATGAGGCCTTGGGTGGAATGGTTTAGTGTGAGGTGTCCCTGCCCATGGCAGCAGGGTTGGAACCTGATGATCTCAAGGTCCTTTCTGACCCTAACTGTTCTATGATTCTATGGCAGGCAGTGAGGTCGTTTCCCTGGGGCTGCTCTGCTGGTGACACCCCAAGTCTTTGCTTACGCCTTTAGTCCTACACGTGGCAATGGAGCTGTGTGCTGGGAGGATTATCAGAAAACCCTGCAGCTCCCTGCTTATCCTGCAGCCATTCTGGCAGCCCTCAGCACACAGTGTCCCCTGCAGCAGGGCCGGGAGGGTGGGTAGCACATCACCCCTGGCCAAGGAGGGGGGCTGCCAGGAGTAACTGCAAGGTGCCAGTGTGTTCCCGCTGCCTCACTGCCCCAGCAGGCACTTATTAACAGCAATAATGATAATAATGCCTGTTTTCTGCCCACCATTTGAGCAGCTCTCTGCTCACCTCCCCCCCCCAGGCAGTGCTCTCAGAGCTCAGAAGAGGTTGTCAGCCCTCTCTGCGTGGAGCAACTGAGAGTTAAGTCTTCGGGAAGTGCTGCTCCCCAGCAGGCAAGCTTGGCAGGAGAGCTTGGCCAGCCTTGTGGTGGTGGCAGCCAAGAGGCTGCTCAGGGAATCATTGCAAAATGTACCTGCCAAAACCCCAACCTGGCCACATGGTTTCTGCGCTTGCCCACACCCTGCCCAGGTAGCAGTACCTGAAAACAAATCAACTGGGGGTTTTAGTGTAGAAGCAAGGATGTCCTGAAATGGTCCTGGAGGCAGGGGGTGTCACTGGTACCACGGCTGGACGTGATGGACATTTTGATCAAAGTAGAAAGAGAATAATGCATATTTTTGTGGTCTTCAGCTGCCTTGTGGCACTGCCTACTGTAGTGCTGGTGGGATGCCGAGAGAGGAGGTGGGTAGAAGGCTGACCACTGCTGTCCTGTGTGTGCAGTGTGCTCCGTCGTGTGCATGTGCCATCTTTCACCACTGGATACACTGTGGTCTCAGGAGGAACCCAGGGATACCCACACCGGCAGACACATGCTGAACAGAGATGCTTCTTGTGCTCTCCCGGGTGCATGGCTCTGTGTGAAGAGCCAGAGTGATCAGGGTCTCTCCAGCAGCTTCCCAGCAGGGCAAGGTCTTGTGCCATGGCAGATGACACCCACTGGGGGATGGATCCTGCTCTGGATCCCTGGGGTTGAAGGAACGGAAGAAGCAGGGAAGCAGATCCAAGCAGTGGTCTTGGCCATGTCCAGCTGTCCTTCATTTCTTATCACCATTTCCTTGGGAGAGCAGCAGTGAAGCTGAGACCCAGAACAGGGGCTAAGGCAGTAGGGGATGTGTGATGTTCCTGCCATGTGCCATGGCACTCCATGCTGGTGAGGGGTGAGAAGCCGCCTCTGTTCCCAAGGAGGAGCACAGCTGTCTCCCTGGTGATGGGCCAGCAAGGGACCTGGGTGCAGGAGGATGGGGCTCGCAGGCAGTGGGCTGATTGCTCTTGTGCAGATGTGGCACCTTAACCTGTGGCAAAATGCAAGTGAGAAGGCACTTGTCCTAGGGACTGAGAGGGCTTGGGGCTGCAGAGCAGCCCTGCTGCCTAGATTCATGTGGGGAGTGGGGAGTGCTGGGGACACTCCTGTCTGTGCAGGGCCATAATGTGGACTCTCTTGGAGAGACTCATTTTCTTTCCTCTTTCCTCTTTTTTGTACAGCTCATGTAAAAAGATAGCGGCAGCAAGCATGGCACTGCCTGGTGTGCTGAGGGATAGCCTCAAGATGAACAAAGCCTTCTTCCTGGGACTGGCAATGAGGAGGAAGGATAGGTGCTGGGGCTTTTCCCAGAGTGACTTATAGACTGCAAGCCAACACACAGCCCAGCCCCAAAGCTCCTGGTCCCTTGAGGCCATCCTGAGTCAGAGCTGCTGACCCTTTTGGAAGCAGCCTTTGGGAGGGTATTTGGCAGATGAGGCAGCAGAGGGAACAGTTCTTGCCCTGCAGCTAGCGCCATCCCACACTCCCTCTCCATCCCGTGGCAGCACGGCAGGATGGATGGTGCCACAGCAGAGCTGTGATGGCACATTTGGGTGTCCCTGTTCACACCTGCTGGAGGAGAAGCCAGGTGAGAAAGGCAGCAGCTCAGTGGGGTTTAAGCATGTACAAGAATCCCACCTGGCATTCAAAAGTGCACCTGGCACTTAAATCACAGTTTGGCTGGAATTTAAATGTAAGAGCAAGCTACAAAATCCCATCCTCGCCACTGAGGCACTTGCAAGTGCCTACCTCTCCCCCTTTCATTTCCCCCCCTTTCCCTTCGCTGTGGCCGGAGCAATGCTCCAACAGGGCTGTGAGCTGTTGTATTGCTTTCAGAGAGGACACACACGTAATGAAGCTGTGGGTGCCTGAAGCACTGTATCTGCAACCCCTGTGGTGCTGAGGCATTTGCAGGTATCCACAGGCTGGCAGCTGTGGTGTGGTGCAAGCAGCCTCTCACCACCACTACTGGTGTGCTTGATAGACAGGTTGAAAGGCTTCCAGAGACAGTGTATGCGACATGCTTGGCATGTCAACAGGCAGGATGAGAGATGAGGCCAAGACTCATCTGACACTTGTGACATGCTCAATAGAAGAGGCAAGGACCTCTGTCCCAGCAAAACTGTTTGCAAGACTGCAGTTATTTGCTTTGATCTTTGACTTTGATCTTCCCCTCCATGCTACAGTAAGTAAAATAGCTCAGGATCCAAGAGAGGCATCACTGGCAGGTACCCCTGTGTATGTATCATATAGACAAGCGCACCTGCCAGGGGGACTTGGAAATCCCAAATGATAGTCTTCCTTTCCAGCCACAGACCCAGCCTCCTGGGAGGTGCTCTTAAGTCAGTCAGCCCCTGACATTAAAAGCAAAACCGGATGCTTTTCATTCTGCAGTTCATTAACGCTCATTAAGTTTCCACAGCAGAGAAGCTGCAGCATTTGTAGGAAGCACAGCCTGGGGATAGGTCTTAAAACCCAGTCTGGCTCCAGGAGAGGGCACAGCTGGCTGGCACTGACCCAGCTACAGGTCAAAATAAAGTCATTTATCCCAGTCATAGAAGCATCACCATGACTGTGCAGCCAATGGGAATGTGGTTTTAAGAAGGGCATCCCTCACACCACAGCAGAGCCATGAGGCACAGAGCATGCAGAAAGCCCTTTTCACTCCAGAATTATTTCCTGGAGAGGCTTGAGGCACCTGGCAGGACAGCCCCAGAGAAGATGCTGACCCTGCAGCCTGTACTCATGCTACCTTCTCTTGAACGACCCCCTTCAGCCATTGCTGGATGATGTGTATGAACTGAAAAGTAGTTGCATGAGTTTTATTCCCCTGTTTATTTCAAAAACCTCTTTCCTCCAAGACCTTCACTGCACTCAAAGCCTTCCCTGCAAGCTCCAGGGAACTATTACTTCTGTATTATTGTCACGCAGAGGCTGCAGGGACCCAATAATGAGAGGTTCAATGACAGAGATGAAATCTCCCTTCAGCTCAGCCCAAGACAAACTGGGCCCTGTGCTCTGGTCTGCCACACAGCCCCATGGCAGAACTGCTTCACAGCTTTGCCTGCAGCTTCTCTGCAGCCAGGGAAATAGAGAGGGGAGGCAGCACTGGCTCCATGGGTATCAGGCAGGGCTTGCTACCAGTTTTCTACATGAGCAGATGATGCAGTGCTGCTCTCTCATTTAAACCTGCTCACCTGTTTTTTCTATGTTGGGGGTTGTCAAGTAACACTTTCTTGCTTTCTTTCTTTGTCTCCAACTAGATCGTGGCTGCTATATTTGCCATTGCAGGGATAGTTATGATGACGTACGCTGATGGGTTTCACAGCCACTCAGTTATTGGGATAGCCCTGGTGGTGGGCTCTGCCTCAATGTCTGCTCTCTACAAGGTAAGCACACCTTGGTCTTCCCCTCCGCACCCTTGTCCTGGGTTGCCTGTCACCCTCATCACTCTTTTGGACTGCTCCTGTCATGCAAACCTTCCTGCAGTTCAATGCCACATTCCCTTCTTTCAGGGGCTCTGCCATAAGCACACTGACTACAACACTGCATTCAGGCATTCACTCAGGATAAAACCTCCTGTTTCCTGGGAAGTCTTCTCCAGTGCCCACAGGAAAACTAGAGCTGCCCTGTGTTCTTGAGAAATGAGGCTGCTTTTCCACAGGCACTGAATTTAATCACCCACCCTGGAAGCACCTTGCAGAGATTTAGCTTCTTTTTCGAGTCACTTTGTTACCTCCCCTTGCCAGTCCTCCTTCAGTGGCATATGTGGGCTGCATTGGGCTTAAAGTATTGCTTATCATGGAAATAATTACATGCTTAAAATCCAGAGCACAAGGTCTCATCCAGGGACCACCAGGGTAAAGTGTGTGGTGTGTAAGATGACATGAAGTCTCCTCTGCTGAGCAGAGAGCTGTTTCAAGTAGCCTGGGACACGTATGTTCACTTGCCTCTGTGCTGCTCATGGCACCCAGAGTCACAGTCCAGAGAGGAATAAGGACATGTAGGGTCTGGGTCACCCACCCTTGCTCAGATGTGTAGACCAGGATGAGGTGTAGATGACTCCATATGGCCTAATGAATTGCACCATTCCAGTCCTGCAACAGAAATCGACCAGACGAGCCCTGCAGCCTTAACACAAGCAATCCAAGGAGGCTTGCCGAACTGAGAAGCATCTGTCCGTGTCCCTCAACACTGCACCACAATGCTTTCTGCTCCTTTTCTCAGATCAGCCTGTCTCTTACATAAGGGAGGTTGTGAAGTGTCATACAGTTCTTTCCCCTAAAAGAAAGGAAAAGAGAGGTGCAAGAAGAAAGATGTGGCTTTCCAGACCCAAGGACACACCATGGCTCTGGAGTCATCTGCAGGCAAGCAGGGTTATTCAAGGTTAGAGCCTAGCTCTGCCCCTTCTCCCACGGCACCTTGCAGGGACCAGGGTCTCAAGGCTGCTCCACTAGAGCCCATGCACAAAGAGATGATCGTGGCAGTGGTGGCAGGGTGATTCATTGCAGTGCACCCTGCATGCAAGGGCAGATGGAGCTGTGCAGCTTGTTCTGCAGTTAATGCCACTCTGCTCTTGCTTCCCACCGCCTGACTCAGTTTCCATGAGTTGTGCCATAGCATGCAGGCAGCTCTGCAGGCAGATAAGCTGTGCCACATGCACCAGAACTACCTTCACCTGCCCTTCTACCCCAGACACAGACACTTCAGCCTGCCTGGGCTGGCTGCCTGTCCTGCCAGGAGCAACAAGCCATCCTCAGGTGGCACATAAGGAGTAATCCATTATGCAGAGTGGCAATGCAGCTGCACTGGCAGTGAGAGCTGTGAGGTGGTGGGAGCAGGCAGCAGCTCCATGAACACAGCAGCCCTGCAGACTTGCCTGCAGGGCTCTGGGTAGGCAAAGGGACACTGGTGAGGGGGGCTGCCATCCCAGCACAAACCAGTAAGTGAGAATCTATCAGCCGTACTAGTCTGCAGCCTTTGGCAGGGGAGAGCTGTACCCAAAGCCCATGAGTTCTTCTGGATCCTCTGCAGTTCTATGTGGAAAACTGATGTAGACACCAGACCAAATCTGTCTGCACGTATTTCTTCAATGGGCCACTTACATCCCTTGTTTCCTCTCTCTTTATCCCTTCTCCCATTAACAAACCGAAGCTTTTAAATCCCTCCCTGTGGTCTCATTAGGCTGCAGCTGTGTTCCAGACTGTGAGGCTGCTGCTGCACTATGTGCCTTCTGGGAACAAGGTCCTAGGGAGAAAGTGGTCTGGCACTGTGAGCATGTACTGGGAGGCAGGGACAGCAGTGCTTGTGGGCAGGCCATAGTGCACAGCAGGACAAGGCAGGAGGACAGCCGGGCAGCTTGGACTGTGCTTGCTCAGCAAGGCAGCACTCCTCAGGTGGCAGCTCAAGGTCTGGACCACTGATGTCTCATGCAAGGAGATCACACAGGCTGCTTTCTCTTCAGCCCTGCCCTGCTTCACCAAGTCTTCTGGATTTAATATTAGTTTATCCACAGGACCAAAGGTGCTGAGCCCCCTTCCTGCATGGGCTCCTTTGGTGGTTGCCCTTTCCTGTGTTCTAGTTGGCTCCCAGTAGGGAGAAGGCTGGGGCATACAAGGTGGAAATCACAGCTTCACGAGCAGCCACCTCAAGTGTCTGGCAAGCATTGCCATATGGGTGCTGACTGACAGCGGCCCGTTGGCCCCAACCACTGGCCAGTGGGCCAAGATGCTGGGAGCCACTGGAGCCAAGACACCAACCAGCCCTCCAGAGGAGTGGTGCAAGAGAGTTAAACCCATGTGTTTTCCTCTTGTAGGTTTTATTCAAACTTCTTTTGGGCAGTGCTAAATTTGGAGAAGCTGCCTTATTCCTGTCTGTGTTAGCTGTCTTCAACGTCCTCTTCGTTACCTGTATTCCTGTCATCCTTTATTTTACCAAAGTGGAGTACTGGAGCTCTTTTGACATCGTTCCTTGGGGAAACCTCTGTGGATTTTCAATTCTCTTATTGAGTGAGTAGATGGGAGGCTTTCACACTGCTCGGGGTGGAGGAGGGTTCACAAAACTGGCTGCTGCAGACCTCTGACATTCTGGAGCTGTTTTCTCAACCCGGTTATTAGCTTGAGAAATCATGCAGAGGGTCCCTTCCTAGGTGGCAATGCAGACCCCACTTCTGCTGTTATTACCAAGCCAAAATACTGTGGCCCCCATTAGAAGGTGCTGTGGGAATAAACTGTAAAGCTTGTCCTCACTCCTACTCGTGAACTCTGCTGCAGAGAGATAGCGAGACTTGCCTGGGCTGTGATGGGAATCAGCCCTTCTGGCAAGGCATTACCTTGAGCTCATCAGCATCCCTCAAGCAAGCAGGTTAGGTCAGGCAAGTCAAGGCCAACCTCCAGCGCCTCTGCTGACTTCAGTAATAGCTAATTGCTATTCCTAAAGAGCAGGAAAGTTTTGAAAATGTAGCATTGCACAGCACAGATGGGAATTAGGTAGGCGGCTCTCCTCTCTTCTGCTGCCACTGCTGTGCCACCAAGGGAGCACAGCTCAGGAGGGATGCCAAATCTAAGCCTTAATGAATCATGGTCATGAGAAGTATGATGCTGTTCCCTGTCAAACTAGATATGTGGACTGTGCTGCCACAGTTGCTCACTACACAGGATGATGGCATCACATCTCCCAGAATGTTCCATTTGTTTCTACTGGAAATAGCCCTTCCCATACGTATCTTGAGTCCCAGCTCCTCTTACCCAGAACAGTCACAATGCTTGGCTCTACAAGTATCTCCAGTTTACTTTTATCAGTGGATTCAAATGGAAGGTTTCTGTGGGCAAGTAGTGCAGCAACTGGCAAGAGATCACTGGGCTGTGTGATGTATAGGTACTACTGGAAGACAGTCAGCCCCAGCTCCTGACACGGTCAGTATTGGCGAGGCTGTCCTGACTTCGCTTAACGTAATCACCTTAAAACAAGAGTGATTTGGCCCTCTGCCTGGTTTCACTGTAGTAAAAAGTGGTTTTCTTTCCTTCTTCAGCATTCAATATTCTACTAAATTTTGGGATTGCTATTACCTACCCCACTTTGATTTCTCTTGGAATTGTTCTGAGTGTCCCAGTGAATGCAGGTAAGAATTTCTGTCTTTTGCATCTTAATGAATAAATTAAATCTGTGGCCTTTCAAATGCAGAGCAGGGATACAATCATATAGCTTTATTAAACATGTTTTGTGTTTTCTCTCAAAGACTTATGGAGATAACCTAGATAAAAAGTGCATTCTTTGTGTGTTAAATGTGTTGTATAACATTACATGAATATTCATAATCTCTAAAATTCCTTTTTAAATTACTGTCCGAAGAAGCCTGGCTACTGAAAAACAAAGTAGATTTGAAGTCATCCATCTCAGGGCTGGGATGACAACTCATGGATGAAGCAGAAATCAGTTCTTAATAATTTCTGCAGAGCAGGCTTAACACTACATTGAAACAAACAAAATTGCTTATATTTTAAAGCAAACACATACTAGTAATTCTGCTTGCCTTGGTAACCAGCATTGCAGGTGTCTTTCAAGAGCTCTGAACAATTCAATTTTGTGCATGGCCTGGTACATTTCACTGACTCTTTTCTGAAATTTAGTGAAAGCCAAGAGACTGCAGAGCCCAAAAGTGCTGGGCAGGGTAGTGCAGAGGCAACCCTGGCTCAAACCAGAGCCACCTCTCCCAAAGCCAGCCGGGCTGAACTGGTGCCACGGTGCAGGAAGAAGCTCCCAGCTTTGTGCTGACTACAGGCATGAAGGGCCAGGCAGGAAGGGCCAGGCACCGCTGGCTGCCCCAGCAGGTTTTGGTACCAAGTGCTGTGATCCCACAGAGCATGTACATGGCTCAGCGTCCGCAGGGTTTCTTACTCAGTGGGGCTGTCAGGATGAGAATTAAAATCAGCACGAAGGAGTTGCTGTGCTGGGGAGAGAAATGCCCCTTTCTCTGTGTACCTCAGTGGGAGTTCCTGTGCTGTCGGTGAGCAAGGGAGAAGATGCCACTGCAGACAGTAACTGCAGCTCCAGGTGTTACGCCTTTTGCATGCTGAGCCTGCAGGCCAGCTCTGCCTGCTCTGAAGGGGGCTGTACCCTGTTCTGTGCTAAATCAGCAGCAAGGGTAGTGTCCCTGCCACCATTGCCTCCATGGCCATGTTCTTCTGCTGAAGCCAGCCTCCAGAGCTGGGGAGGAAAAGGGGAGGGATAGGGATACTGTCCTAATGCTTTGTTCCGTGTAATAACGGCTGTTCAATGTCCCACACAGTCGTTGATCACTACACGAGTGAAATTGTCTTCAACAGTGTCCGGGTGATCGCCATTATCATTATTGGTCTGGGCTTTCTCCTGCTGCTCTTGCCAGAGGAGTGGGATGTCTGGGTAATAAAGCTCCTCACACGTCTCAAAGTCCGGAAGAAGGAAGAAATCCCCGAAGGGAACGGAGACATTGCTTCAGGACTGCCTAACAAAAGCCGGAGAACTCGTCCCTCCATGTCATCCTTTGCTCACTAAATGCTCTTTTTAACAAAACTTTGTGGTTAACCTTATCTATGACGATGCAAAGGTCTTTTCTTGGAAAGAAGCACACCTGTCCAACATGGTGTACATACCTGTACAGTTTTGATATGATCACCATCTAAGGCATTGAATCTTGGCATGTCCAGTTTGCTTGTACTTTTTTCACATCAGACCTTTCACTTAAGTAGTACACTGAAAAAAAACCTGCAAACCAAGAACCTCTCTTCTCTTTTTAAATGAATGTAATATATAGTCATAATATATTTGCATAGGTTATTTTAAAGAATGATTTTCATGAAATGCAGAGCAGACATTTTGAACATTAGGTACTGAATGATGCATTGCACACTGTGATTTAAAAGAAACAAATGCTATGCTACATCACACCTTTATTTTTGACCAGAGCTGTACTCTGAAAGTTGTCAAGGAAAATAAAAGGGAAACTTTCTGGGACTGGAAGATGGGGGGAAGAGTGGAAGGAAAGAATGAAGGAGGTTTGGAAATGACTCTATGTAGGTGAGCACATGTTGCTCTGAAGTCAGGAGAAAATTTAAGTGCTAAAAATGCTCTCACTAAAGCACTAGAGAGAAAGCAGTCTAGAGCCCTAATCTCCTTATTCTGCACATGACTGTAGTCCACATTTAATATCATGCAAGAGAAATCCAGTGCCTTCTACAGAACTCTTGGTTTTATCCACGCAGAACCAGGTCCTGCCAAGAGGCATTTGCAATGGCAGGGCTCAGGCTTGTGGCCCCGAGGGACCCCAAATTCCCACTGACATCAGGACGTGCACCCCATACACGCTGTGGCTTCTGTGGGAACACGTACGTTTGCGTGCAGCAGACCTGGTTCTTTTCTCACTTGCACAGGTTTTACCCCTGTGTGAAGCTGCGTTTGATTAACACCAGTGTGAGGAAGGGGAAGTCTTGGTCATGTGTGGAACAAGCCAACCAAAAACGATCAAAGGGGCTAGCAGGAGCGTGGTTGCTGACGTACAGTCTGAGAGCACGGACTAAGGGGGTGAATCACCAGTTGCTTTTACTCCATAATTGTGAGTGTTAAGAGTAAAAATGTGAGATATTTACATCAAATGTAACACTTTTTATGAAACTTGTAAGCACCAGGATGTTTACTTACGCGATTTTGGTTCGCCATTAAATTTCTATCTGTGATAGACCACATGCTATGTAAAAAGTGTGGGGGGGAAGGTTATAGTTTACTATTTTTGAAGTTTACATTGTTGCATACAAAATTAAAAGTGTTCTTTTTAACTGCTGCCATAGCCTAAGGGTCCCTGCTGCCACTGAGGTTCTCTTTGTCTCAGGCAGCGGTGGCATCCACTTCAAAACATTTTAGCAAATCAACTTCAGATTCCATTATCTGTTTGGCAAAGCTAAATAATAAAAGATTTTAAACTCAGCCTCAGCCAGTGCTATCTGTTTCCTTCTCTTGACTGCACTTCTATTCCTGTTTTACTGTGGGTGGTATTGGGCCAAAGCTATCAAAAGGGATAGAATGCAACCCTTGCCAGTCTGTCACTGCTTGCCACTCTGTCTTCAACAGCAAAGTCTGCTCTAGTCTTCCTGGACAAATCCCTCTGGAAGGCTGATATCAGGCATCAGTCAGGAAGCACATGTCCAGCAGAAGCAGGCCAAAAGAAAAGCTGAGCTTCCTTTGAAACCATTGGTGAACAGCCATACATGCATATGCTAACACATATTTAGGGGCTATGGATGGGACACGAATTTGTACACTAATCATTAGGATCATTAGGCCATAGCCCAGGCCATATGTTTTTTCTCCATATCTTCATAATCTCTT
>JAVHNF010057698.1:7514-21697 GCA_034783455.1 Micropsitta finschii
GCAAACATTCATGAAGAAATAATGTGGAAAAATATTTTTCTGGTCTCATAGCTAATTAGCATGATCTAAGAGCAGCCATAGTCAAGATGTCTGACCTCACTCTCAAGAAGTGGAGATCTGAATCTAAATTGCTCTCCTCCCCTTCATCTGTGCACTTTCAAAGTCAGGATTTCAGTTTTGCTTACTAGTCATCCCTGACCAATCTGACCTAACAGACAGTACAGACATACAGGAATAAACTTGTAAAAGGTGTTTTATTTAATCTATCTCATAGTGAATCGTTAATCTTCCATGGTGTCTATGTCATCACACATGATCTGGATTTCAGTCTAGCACATTCAGTGAAAAATAAGTAAAAGACCATGTGAAAAAACAAAAAAAAATTGCTATTTGCAATAAAATTAGTATTTTCAGAAAAATCAAGAAATGCTGACACAAAATACATAGTTTATACCTTCCTACATCCACATACATCTTTACACAGCTATTATAATATTCTAACATTGTTTTTTCTGTGCAAGGTTATAAAAATGTGACTTATTAGGTAGTACCACCATAAAGTTACAATCCTTCCTCAGGTTAAATTTATATCTAGCTATCAAAATGCATTACTACATTCCAATCATTTGGTTTTCCTTGCAGATTAATATAACCCCCCCAGTGCTTGTACTTTAGTGAAGGTATATATAGCTAGTATTCAAACCAATAGCTCTGTATTTTCTACTATCGCTGTTTTTATTTCCTAAGGTCATGATGGGTACGTAGATAATTGCTGATGATGAAACTACAGCTACATTACTGAACTACCTTATTAAAAATTAAGGATTGTAAGAAGACCCTGAAAACCAAGAAAAATATTATTTCTTTTTCCATATTCTCACATCTTGTGCACCAGGGTAGCTGTGACCTATAAAGGCTTACCTTAGAAAATTAATGTTATCAGTTATCAAGACCAGGTTGGATGGGGCTTGGAGCAACCTGGCCTAGTGGAAGGTGTCCCTGCCCGTGGCAGGGATTGGAACTGTATGGTCTTTGATGTCCCTTGCAGACAAAAACGTATGATTGCCCAAGCATGGCACTGTCTCCAGGGAAGAGCTCAAAGCACATCCCAAACCCCACGGTATACTTGTCAGCGGCTGCTGGAGCGCTGCGCTCAACACACGGCTCTTTCAGCCTGGCTCTCCGCACACGGCAGGCAGAAGCGAACCCCGCAAGTGTCTGTGATCTGAGCCCAGATCTCTACCGCTACCCATGCGCGAAGTTTCGCGATGAAAGGCGGTGAACCCGAAGAGCACTATGCTGCTGAGTTTAATTAGTTTTTAATAATTAAACATACAAAAACTCCCTTCCCGCCCCCTCAAACCATCCAGTTGTGCATGGAGTGGGAAGCCGCGACGGCACGGCACGGCATGGCACGGCATGGCACGGCCTGACCCGATCCGACCCGACCCGGCCCCACGCCGCCACCACTAGGGGCTTCCCCGCGCTCCCTCAGCCGGGACCCCAACTGGTACCCCCGGCACGGTCCTGGAGCGCCTCTGCCGACGCCCGGAGGATACGAAGCCCGTGCACCAGAGAGCTACTGCTGCTACCCTCTGCCCCATTCCGAGCAGCGACTCCCCCGAGCCAAGAAGCATCCCCCCAACCCAACTCGCTCAGCGGCCGCCCAGAGCTGCTGTGGAAGGCGGGGTCAGCGTGGCTCGGCCGTCCAGGCCCGGCCCCGTCCCGCCCTTCGCCGGCGGGGAGGCGGAGCCGGGTGGGTTTGCGCGGCTGGGCCGCTTCCTGGTCATCGGAGTAGGAGGTAGAAGCTTACTGAGGCGATAGCAGAGGTTTGGTGGTTTCAGGTCCGGCTGTCGCTATGGCCTCTCTCTTCAAGAAGAAGACTGTGGACGGTGAGTGGGGCGCTAGGCAGCCGGCTCCAGGGGGAGGGCCCCACCAGTCCCCCTCCGCAGCCTGCAGTGACTGCCCTCAGCCCTCGTACGGTCCCGGGCGCGGAGTTGGCCCTGGCCTGAGCTCGGGGGGAGCGGGAGCGCAGGGGTGGTGGCGACGGCGGCGATGCTCGTGGGGCGTCCTCGGGCCTTGTGTCCCGGCGGAGCGGGAGCTCGTAGGGAGGAGGCCCCAGCCTGCCTGGGTGACTCACCAGCCAGGCGGGGCGGCAGGGAGTCCCCGGGCCGGCCCCCTGGGACAGTGGGAGCTGGGTCTTGATGATCCCTCCCGATCTGTGGGTGAAGGAGGAGGAATAACAATGTCTGTCGTTGGCAGCGGGGGAACGGAACAGGCCCGCAAAGAGTTGCTGGAGCTGAGAGCGAACAGGGGGGCGAGCGGTACGGGCCTGCGGAAGCCCGCTGTGTGCGCGGCAGGAGGCGGCCGAGCATGACAGCAGGCTTCGGGAGCCGCTGGAGCCCCCTCGGCTTTGTACGAGCGTTTCGAAGCAAGTGGGTCTGGATGTTCTAGTAGTTGCTCTGTCAACAAAACGCTTACGGTTATGCAGAAATAATGATCTCCAAAGTAAAGGCAAGAAAAGGTTGCTTACCTGGGAGCAGTCCTGTGGGCGATCAGCCCTCCAAATGCGCCCTAAGTGGTGCTGTGGATCAGAGGCTGGCTGGGGCTTCGTGAGCCCCAGAACTGGCTGGTTGGTGGGCATGTTGGGTGCCCTGTAACAGATCAGATGGGTCCGTGTTTGAAAGTGGCTCACCAAAAATGACGCTGTGCATCAACCAATTGTATATCACTAGACGGGAAGACGTATGTATTCCACTTGTCTCATTTTTGGTGCTCGGGGTGCAACAGCTGGGAGGGGAGGAATATGGAGATAACACTAAGCTTCCATGACCGAGGCAGGTTGTAGGAGCTAGGTCAAGCCCTGCTGGGTGTCTCTCGTCTAACCTGTTCTAAGGAACAGAGGCACTTCCTACCTGGTGTGCAAGGCTGCGGGAGTGACTACTGGCAAAAGGCTGCCTCAGAAGTACCCCGTCTTGTATTCTGCTGGAGTAAAGCTAGGAATTTGTGTCAGTTATCATAGAAAAACAAGAACCAAGTTCTTATCTTAGCCTTAACTTGAAAAAAGAAAACAACAACAAACAAAACAAATGAAAGGGCTTTTAACTGCGGATAGTTGTTTCAGTTTATTGCTGTCCCTAGTTTGAGCCACTGTGAGATCAGAAACAACAGAAATAAGCATTGTGCTCACCCTTATTGTCTCATGACTGAAGTATAGTTCTTGTTTCTTATCATCTTGAAGTTCCTACTTCTCAAGCTTTATACGCTAAGAGATTTTTTTTTAATAGTTATTGTACGTAGGAAATACAGTTTTGTATGTAGCTGTTAAGCTTTTTCATTTTCACAAGTACAGCTATGTTAGTAATATATGTTTGTCTACCTTCAAAATTACTTGCCTGTAGCATTGTTTTCAGAATAATATTCACTGCTGCTTTGCCAGTGTGAAGAATCAAGTGTTATATTCTGTGTCATCTTTCAGCTTTTTGTTATTGTCCATAGAAAAGCCTATATCTCCTGAAGATGCTTTTTGTCTAGGTCTCAGAGCAGTAGTAGTACTGTAAAAACAGGTCTCTCTTTCATGAAGTTTGTTTGGAATATGCATTTATTTGGACAAAAATAATTGATGATATATTCCCTCTTTAAAAATGCCACCAAAGGTCCAGTTTTTTTCTGAATAAACTTAAGCAGTTTTTAGAATTATCCTACATGCCTCTATTTCCGTTAGCAGCTCTGATTCTTTGTATTGATTTTCACATCCTTCAAACTTTGTAGTATAGTAGTGGTGCCCCGCCATGATGTTACTTCTGTGGATTAGAAGAACAAGTCTACACAAAGTTTATGTGACGGTCTCCTCCTTTTAAACTCCCACCCAAAGTTTATCTGATATCATGTAGACATGTACATTAGGAGCAGATGAATTTCATCATAAAAGTACTAACGCCTTTCCTCTCTAAAAGTCAGAGGATGCTGAGTCAGATGCAAACCTCTTTACCTTTGTCCAGATGAATCACACCTAAGCATGTGCTGTAAACTCTAACAAAAGTTAATTGCAACTAGCATGATTAATGTCTATATTGTAAATAATGCCATCTATAAATACTTGCATTAATAAATAGATGTTGCTGGTAAATAATTTTTAAATATTACAGTGAACAAAACTCCTATGCAAGATGACAGTTGTACCTGACAGTGTTCAAGATTCTGCTGGCTACACCAGTTGTCGGGAAACTAAAATTTGCTATAAAGGCCTCCACTTTCATATCTTAATTTCTTAAGCATCTGCTAATTGAAAAAGTTTGAACACTATTGCTTTATAGTCTGAAGTGAAGTTGGGCTGCACAGACGTGGTACGTTTGTGGAGGAGAGTGATATCCATCAAACTAGAGTAAGGACTAGAGTAAGAAAAGAGCAGGATCCAGACCTTGTGTCTGAGAATATCTTCACTGTTTTAATGGACTTGGAACCTCCATAACTTCTCTGAGATGTCATATACAAGGTCTCTTCAGCTGGTCTGTGTGTTGCGGTTAGGCCTGACTGGTTGAAAAGCAGTGGGCGCACAGTGGATATGTTATTGCTGAGTTAGAGTTGAGCTTGCAGAAAAGTGTATGTACCCAGCTCTTCCTGTGTGGCTTTTGCTATGGTTGTGGTGCAAAGAAACATAGTAGAGAAAACAGCCATTTTCCTACAGGATATGGCTTATGCTGCTGAAACAATGATTTGTATATCTAAAATTGTATTTTGCTAATATTTCGTTGATTTGAAATGCTGACAGTTCAGTTTGAACAAAAGGAGGCTGTCAAACATACTGCATGTCTGCAGGGTGCTTAGCAGATAAGATGTTCATGTAGTATTGAAAACTTTTCCCAGCTATAAATATTTTCTTTCCAGATATAATAAAGGAGCAAAATCGAGAGTTAAGAGGTACACAGAGGGCTATAACCAGAGATAGAGCAGCACTCGAAAAACAGGAAAAACAACTGGTAAGTAGAGCAGGGAACTTTATTTTACTCTAAAAACAAACACAACGTTCCAGTACAACAGAAAACTTGCAGAGTTCTAAAGGCAAAACTCAATGTAGAATAATTGAACACTTCCAAAGTTGTCTTACCTTTTTTGAGTTTTTAGTTATTGAAATTGTGTTGGAAAAAAATTTACTATCGAAAAGTAATGCTCAGTCTTTAAGATAGGAAAGGCCTGAAGCTGTTTAGATAAAAATAACCATGTTCATTTTTCCCTCCACTCTCAGAAGGAATCTTCTGAAAGATAAAGAATGCTTTTACAATGCAGGCTTGTAAATCAGTGGTCTTGTGGTGGAAAAACTAACAGAAGTGTCAGTGCTATCATGTTACCTAGTGGGACAGAATACTTGAAAAGTTAGGATATCCTCAGTACCCCATAGGGACATTATTTTAATTCATATACAACTTCCCTAAAACTAGCTGCTAATAGGAAAATCGTCTGCCTAAATTAAGATCTGTTTAAAAATTTTGTGTGTGAGCTATCAAGTATGCAGTGTATGGCTGTTGCACCTGTGTGGCAGTATAACTGGATAAATGGATGTGACAGATGGTGGAGTTTTGATGCATGAAGGCATGCTCAGACTGTGTGAAAAGCTGTGCAAATCCAGCCACCGTTTCGGTAGTTATTGAGGTGTTGTTCCATGGCAGCAGGTTGTATAAATACCAAGAGCTAAGAATCATAAGCTAAAAGAGATCAGAGAAATTGTTTCTGGAAGTTTTGAACATGCAAGGTATAGCAGGTTCCTCATAGATAAGGCATTTTCCAGTATGAGATATTCTGTCTCTGGAAATAACCTTAATTTTCATGAATACTCATGTTGAAGTTTTGATTACTTACCACAGTAAATTGTTTCAGAAATGATGGATTTCTGAGGGCAAGAAGAAAGGAGAAGTGAAATATGTCTTTGAAAAAGTTAAAATTTGCTGTTAGGATGAGAGGATCAGTGGATGATAAATACTAATCTTCAGAGGCAGATCAGGTGAAAAAGAACCAAGGGCCTGTCAGTCCATCTCAGAACATTTTGTTGTGTACTTTCTTCAGAAAGACTTTTCTTTCCTTAACTGTGATGTACTATCCTGAGAAAACTCAGTTATATTAATTCTACATACAAAAATGCCTTAAAGTATGCAGACAGTTCTGTTTCAGTTCAGTAACCTCATATGACTATCTGAATTTTGATTATTTTTTTTCCAGAAGAATGTAACTGACATTAATAAGCTTGCCCCAGACCTCTCAGAAGCAGATAATGTATTGCAACTCTTTACCCAAATTATTCTTACGTAAGAATAAAATCACCTATATATAGGGTATGATTTCTCAGAAGGATTATCTGCAATGACTTAGCAACAGTTGGTGTAGGTTTGTATTTCATTTTGAAAATCATGTTATAGATGCTACATAGGTATTTCATATCTGAGAAATCCCTATTTTCAAATGTTTGCTCTTAAAATTAGGCTGCAAGCTAGTGTTTGCCAGTGCACAAACTAATCCCTCCCATCCTTCACTGTTCTTGAGGTATAAGGAAAACAAATGTAATGTTCTTGGCATGCTACAGAAATTTGTTTTTGTGGTCTCTGTGAGCTACTTACAAAGAGAACAGCTTTATGTATATTTGAGGCCTCTAATGTTTAAACAGCCCTATACTCTATTTGCTCATCTGTACCTTCTTGGATTAAAAATAGTATGTATGACACAGCCTTTCAGAAATTATGGATTTACAGAGATGACTTTGTGCCAGTGCCATCTCTGTAGTAAACTTTACTCATGATTTTTCCTAGTAGAAAGGCTAATGCGGTGGGTTGGTTGCCTTTTATCATGACCATTTTGCCTATCCTGGAGACCAGTATTACCTTCTCAGAGCAATATATCTTAAAAGTGCAGTTTTCTGGGTCACCAGTGCACATGAAGTGAAGTAACTGTGTTGCCGTAGCAGGTATATTCTTGTGAAGAATCACAGGAGAAAGCTGGTCTTTAAAAGCTGCTTCTACGTAATGGTAAAAATCAAAATATACAACTGTACATAGACAAAGAACTGAGCTATTATGGCAAGCCCTTCTTAAAAACCCTGACAAAGAAAAATAAGCTAGAAAGTTTACATTACCAACTCACAAACCAGAAGGCATACTTTGAAAAATCCCAGCTGACAGAATTATTTGTGTCAAACCTTTTCCTGGTACCTCCGGGCTAAATATCCACTTTTAGGTTTGGATGTTTGGGGTTTTTTGAAGTGTTATTCCCTATCCAGATATGTAATTGAAAGTGCACATATAAATGAATGTGATGTTATGCAGATGTTGAAGTCTTTGGGGGAAGACTCTGCTACCATGCCATAATTCAGTTTTATGTGTTTTCTTCTTCTGGTGAAGTCATAACAGCATTACATTTATTTTACTAAATAGTCTTGGTAAAAAAGCAAATATGACTATATAACATTAAATGTCTTTAAAAAAATCAAGAGGATAGTTAACTTTTGGAATTTAATTGCTAGGTTTAATTATAGTCTTTGAATGAATGAAAAATCTGTAGAATTAATCTTAATACCTTTTTTAACAGGAACTGGAAATAAAGAAAATGGCTAAGACTGGTAACAAAGAAGCCTGCAAAGTGCTGGCAAAACAGCTTGTACAACTGCGGAAGCAGAAAAATCGAACTTACGCTGTTAGCTCTAAAGTCACTTCTATGTCAACTCAAACTAAGGTCATGAACTCTCAGATGAAGATGGCAGGAGCTATGTCAACTACAGCAAAGGTAAGGTGTTACAAGAGATTCTTTTACATTAGAATGCAGCATATGGTTGCAAAAGTTAAGTTGTGTTATTTTGGTTACTCAATTTATAACAGTAATTTAAGGATAAAACCTCCTGCTTAATAACCCAAATGGCGTTGAGGATACAGTAGGAAAATGTAATTTGATTCATACTATGAAATATTTACTTAGTAAATCCAGCCAGTTAGCACCTAACTATGCATATTTTCTTGGGCTAGATATCTGTCAAATGTTAGCATGATAAAAATGAACTCATCCCAAACCATGCTGCTGGTGTCTTGCCTGTATATCTTATCACAAGCAGTTTTTACAGGGCAAAAGTAGGGCATGCTTCATCTAGAAATCAAGGCACTGTGTCACAGTAGCTTTATGGCTTGTGCAAAAAGTAGGTTATTGCTTCAGATCTTAATTTCCTGAGGAAGTCAAATCTGGAGTTCCCTGTCATTCTCGCTTTCTGTGTTCTAAAGAAACAGTATTGCGTTTTCTCACAAATCTTAATTCACAAAAGTTTGAAAAATCAAAGTTACCTGAGTTCATTTTTTTCATTTTTCATTTTTAAGAAATTTCCCTATTTCCCTGAATTAATAAATAGGGAATTTGCTTTTGGCAAACAGGATTGTTCAGCTTGTGGTGTAGGAAACAGAGTTGGCACATATCATTGCAGACAACCTGTGCTTTTTATCACAGTCCAAGTTAAATCCAGTCATGTGCCATTTAAAGGCAGTAATGCAATGCAATTTAGTGCAAGAAGTAATTACTGTTAAGGCTTTGCTATCAAGTATCTTTTAGAAGCAGTGGGTTGGCAGTTGTCAGGCCTTCAGTGATGCAAAGTTGTGGCTCTGCTGCAAACTTGCCATCCTTCCTGACTAACCCACAAAGTGTGGGGGGTTGTCTGTGCATCCAGTCAAGTAAATCAGCTTGCCCAGTATTCTTGCAGCAGTGTTGCATGTGAACTAGTTGGTCTTGCTTTTTAATGATTACATGGTTAACTTGTTATCTGCAAAATAAATTTATCAAACTCAAAGTGTCAGTAGACTAATTGTGAAGGGTAAGTCAGTAGGAAAGAACCTAACCAAACAAAAATACATATATATATATATATATATATATGTATATATATATATATATATATAAACCAACCAACCAACCAACCAAACAAACAAAAAAAACGACCAAAAATTACCAAGCATCAGAAAAGCACTGTTGTTTGGAACACAGAAGGTACTTCTATGGAATAGTTTGTGTAACATTATTGGAAAGGATGGTGTTAAATTCTTTTGGTCGCTTTTAAACTGAGTAGCTTTCCTTACCAACATGAAAAGTTTAAAAAAGTGTTCACTTGTGCATTTTGAACTTTAGAAACTATTCTTAATCTCATACAACTATCAGTGAAAAAATATATGCAATCGGTTACTTCAACAAGCAAGATAAATACATGAATGTGAAGCTTTCGAAGTATTTTCTGTATACTTTTTAGCATGTTTGGCACTAATTTTGGACACAGTAAAGTCATCTACAACACTTGTAAAAGAATTCTAAAGAACCAACATCCTCTAGATCCAGAGCAACCTTTTAAATTCGAATAATATGAGTGTGAACACAGTCTGTCTTTTACATTCAAGTAACATTAGAAGCATAATACATTGTCACTTTAAACGAACTTGGACACAAACACAGAAGAGCTTCAGTGAAGCTGGTAGCAGCTGTAGTAGCTTGATAGCATCCTTTTTAATTAACCAGCTCTTACCTTTTCAAAGCTGGTTGAAACTTTATGTCTGAATTGCTCATGTTTATATTTAGGTGTAGATGTCCTATGAGAGGTACAATAGCTTGCTTCTTAGGAAAGAAGAAAGTATTAAATATGAGTGCCTGCAAAGGCAATGCAGCATACTCATAGTAAAACAGGTGATTTTTATTACACTATCGCAAAAAATTCTCTACCCATTACACTAAGTTAATATGTATTTCCTGAACACTTGGATATTTGCTTTTCAGAGAAAAGTATTTTTTTCCATTAAATTGACATAAAGAAACACTTGCAATTTAGTGCCTAGTCTGTAGTGGTGGTTCAAATAAATATTCCTTACTGAATAAAAAACCTGCAGCCATTTACCTCTTTAAAAGTAAGACCATAGCGTGCAAGTTAAGAAGTGTTGTCTCTTTCTTTTCATTTAAATCAGGCAGATTTTTTTGTAATACACAGCCAGGAGAAGGATCATGGTACAAAGAAAGATGTGTATGTTTAAAAGCATGTCTATTAGGATAATAGATAGCAAAATTTCTTACTAGGTGAAGACTGTGCTATTGATCTGTTGTATGTCTAGAATTTTTTATTAGAGAAATCTGATTCCTTCTGAAGGTATATATCGATATTTACTAATGTCTCATTGTATGATAAAGGGTTTTTTCAATATTAATAGACAATGCAAGCAGTTAATAAGAAAATGGATCCACAAAAGACACTACAAACAATGCAGAATTTCCAGAAAGAAAACATGAAGATGGAAATGACAGAAGAAATGAGTAAGTTCCACACTTCAAGGAACAGCTAGCTCCAGCCCACACTGCTGTTGGAAGGGTACAACCTAGAAATACTGATGCTTGACATTTTTTATCTACAATTAATGAGATTAACAGCAAAAGTGAAGAGCAAATAAAACAGTGCATGTCTGAGCAGGGAGGCTGAGCCTTAGGCTTTTTAGTAGCTCTTTGTACCCAATCTACAGCCCATTTCTTCCCATCTTCATGCAAAACACCCATCATACTTCTAGAAAGAACATACTGGAAGGGAAAATGGTTTAAGACCCGTTCAAAACCTTGTTGGTGTAACTGGTAGGGGTACTTGAAAAAATGTTGTTTCTGTAGCTGATAGTTCTGCATGTGCTTGTTCTTCTGGGACACTTAACTTAGGTGTTACTGATAATCTGAGCTTTACATACATGGCGTTTTGTCTCCTTTTTTAATTTTAAGCTACAAACAACTTCTTGGGGAGCGGCAAGTTTCCTATTCCCAATTGCATCTGTCCACTGTCACCTTAATAATATGAAACTTCCTGGTGTTGCTAGCACAGTCTCCTTAATGTCCTAATTCCTGCTACTGTGTTAGCTGAAGTAAGTGTAATAGACTCAAAAGTATATTGTTGAGCAAGATGTGAATACCTCAGCAGCGCAGAACTGTTTTGTTGCAATGTATGTTGTTAGCTGAGTAGTTAACAATCTCTCAGCTTGCTTGGAAGAAGAGAAGGAAAGGGATTTTTGTGGAATTATTGAAGATGTTTTTAAGAAAAGCTAAAATCTAGTGGGAAGGGAGATAGATAGATAGATAGATAGATAGATAGATAGATAGATAGATAGATAGATAATGGATAGATAGAACAACGGAACTATTCTGGTGAAACTGAATAGTTTTTATAACAGCAGGCATGCATTACCCTGTTGTTGCTGTAGGTGTGCTCAAAGGCTTTGCAAGGCAGAGGTGGGAAACCAATATGCAGGTGCTTTCTGTTGGTATCTTATACATTGGTATTACTGTTACATTCTGGGTGGGTAGAAGAGTAGGAGGAAGGAGGGTAGGTAATTTTAGTAACCTTTTTCCTTAATACAACATGGGTTTGATTTTTAATTTTTCTTTCTTTATTTCTTCTAAGTTAATGATACTCTGGATGATATTTTTGATGCTTCTGATGAAGAGGAAGAAAGCCAAGATATTGTTAACCAAGTGCTTGATGAGATAGGAATTGAAATCTCTGGAAAGGTATGGCAATTTTCATTCATGTCAGGTGCTTTTTCCTCTTTTCCATTTTATTTATTTATTTTTTTAAAGCAGCTGTTACATGCAGTCTTATTCTAGAAGTCAGCTTGTCCCAACATGTATTATTGTGACTAAATTCAATTTCTCTCTTCTTTTAGATGGCCAAAGCTCCATCAGCTGCCAGAGGCTTGCCATCTGCATCAACATCAAAAGCTGCTACCATATCAGACGAAGAGATCGAACGGCAGCTCAAAGCTTTGGGAGTTGATTAGCTCAATGGCAATATACAGTCTGCTTTCTAATTATTCAGCTGCAGACAGATGTAGAAAATGCAAATACTCTTTCAGTGCAACTGATGTGTAGGGAAACTTTGAAGCTTCAGGAACGACAACTTGAAGTTGGTACTGGGGGAAGGAGAAGGGAAGAATATTTTGAATCATTTTACTAGAAGTATGCTTGGTATGTCCATTGCATGGAGTCTTTCTGAGCACTGGACCAACCAAAGATGTAATTCTAATGTTAAATTTATTTATACCAGATCTGAATCTGTCCTCTGAATTCAAAATCTTCTTCTGTCTCAGTTCCTGATCTATCTTTAAAATTGCTTGTGGCCGCTGGTGATGCCTCCTATGATGGCGCCTATATAAGATACATCATTTTTATAAAACTATCTCTATCGAAAAACTCTTAGTCTGTCATCTTAGCACAAATGAACCTTCACCTTTGCTCTTTTGAGGAGAAATAGCCTTGAAAGTCTGGCAAATTTAGGCAGAAAGAAAAAATATTTTATGTATTTCTTTCAAGTTCCTGTATTAACTCTGAGTTGATTAAAAAAGAGCTGGTTATTCTTTTTACCAAAAGGGAAGGATGCCGTCCTTCTGCAGTTAAAAGATTAAAATTTGGTAGTGAACTTTGTTGCATGAAAGGCACTGATGGAACTATATTGTACTGTAATATAGCTGGTTTCAACAGAATTGCTGTGCCTTTATGTATATAAATCTTGAACCTTGTAATTCTTTTCAGAGTGAGTCTTTGAAAAGTGAGTAAACTGGTAAATAAGATGGTTTCACAAAGACCACAGTGAGATCTCTGTGTGCACTTGATGGGACTCAGTGCTGAAGTTCAGAAATGCAGCTTGTGCACTTGAGAAAAGAACATTTGCCTGAAACATTTGTATATATTTTACAGTATTTCTTAATGGAAGATAACTGTGCATAATTGTATTACTAAGATGCAATTGATCACATTGATAAGCTAAATTAAATCTTAGTTTTGAGAACAGTTTTGGATGATACATAATAATTACTCCTCTAAACACTATAATAAAAGTGTTCTTGTTCTGTGAAGGTTTTTCTATGGTCTCTGAACCGCATAAGCATGATTCTAGCTGTAAGTAGAATGCATTGGGCTAATCAAGTAAAAACTGCTGATATTTTAAATAGATGACAAAGTCTGAGAATTCAGTTCCTGGTTACAACTTCCTAGATGGTGTGAAGTTCCTCAGCCCTTTGCTCTGCTGGGGATTATTTTCCCCTCATTTGTGCTGATGTAGTGGGGCTGTTCACTGAACAGAAACAACAAAATCATCTTGGCTTTGAAAAGAGAAAAGTAAAATATCTCCTTCCAAGACTGAAACTGGGATAACTGTAGGGAGGACAAACTGCAGAGAGAGACTTTGCACTGCTATAGAAAGTGTAGCAGGAAACCATAACCTCTATGATCTACTGTTGCATCATCTGGGTTTTGGCATAGAAGTGCAGCTGTTTATTCTTTCTATTTGAAGGAAGTAATGGACAAAATATGCATCTGTGAGGTAGTGGGTAGGAATGTGTAAGTTTATATATTTCATATATCCACTATAAGGTGATTTTTGTTTTCTTTCTTACAAGTTTTGTAAAAATCTAATAAAAGGCACTTTTTTTTCCCACAATGACTTTGTTCTGTGTAGGGTTAGTCTTGCACATCTGCCTCTTAGTGGTCTTTCTTTGGACTCCTTTTAGCTGTGATAAATTTCATTTTGATCTGAACTATAAAGCAGCATAACATTTGTTGTACTTGCTTGTACAACTTGCTTGCTTTAACTTAAGCTCAAAGTTTGGTGCAGATTTGATCAGCTTTGCATTTCCTTCTGTCTGTAACTGTCTGTAACCAAATAGTGCTCTTAGGCACTGAAGGAGAAACCATCATGTGAAATTAGGTATAAAATTTTACTGATTGATTGTATTTTGATTGAACAGTAAGGTTTATGGCCTTTCTGAATGAAGTTGTCTGCACTTTAACCTTGTAATGGCTGTCAAAATAGGGAATAATTCTGAGGTATTTATCTATGTGGTGTTTCAAGAACATGAATAAAGGTATTGCTTTTTGGTGTCAGTAAGACTGCTGAACCAAGGCTACTGTCAATAGCTACCGTTTCTGTTAACAGTTACCTTTTAAGTCCTGCAGCTGTAATCCGTATAAAACACAGAGGGAGCAGAGGTAGCAGAGGGAGAAGTGGTGTAGGGTTGCAGGCTTCCTTATATTTATTTCAAATAGAGTTAGTACCTTGTAGCTCTCATAACAAAATTGCATCCCCTACAGAGGAAGAAATTCCTTTGTAAATCACTCTTAGCAGGCTGAAAAATACCCAACCCACTCAATCCTTAAAC
>JAVHNF010057701.1:8110-23135 GCA_034783455.1 Micropsitta finschii
CTTTTTCTTTTTCTTTTTTCTTTTTTCTTTTTTTTTCTTTCTCCTTTTTTTTCCTTTTTTCTTTTTTTCCTTTTTCTTTTTTTCTTTTTATTTTTTTTTCTCTTTTCTGTTTTTGGTTTTGGTTTTTTTTTCCACCCCCTTGAAGCAGAAGATACCAAAGCAGGAGGAAGGACAGCTCATGTAGGGTCCGTTCACTTAACAAATGCAGAGAGACAAGTTCTGTGTGCATGCTTCCAGATTGATAGGATGTGGCAGTCGCTTTCACCTCCAGCCTAACCGTGTGGCAGAAGACAGTGTAAGTGGTCCCATAAGTGATAGGTGTATACGTGCATGGCTGTTCAGTTGAAGCTCCACACCTGTTCTGTGTCGTAACAACTTCATTTGTGCATGGGGGGAGCAAGGAGAGGAAACCAAGTGCCCTACTTGTCACAAGGTCTCCAGAGGCATCATGTCTTCGAGTCAGGAAAACCTCTGGGGTTAAGTGCTGGCATTAAAGCAATTAGATAGTACTCTTCTAGCTTCCTCTTTCTGTGCTCAAGATAGAACTGTGTAACTGCTGTTCTCTCACAGGAGTGGCTTTTAGAAGGATGTTTCATGATGCATTCCTATCTGAAGTGCTTTGGGTTTCTGCAAAAATTGTTATCAATGAAAGATATAGTCTGTGACTTATTTATTTTAAGTATTAACTTAGTTGGATAACTAGGTCCTGAGGCCTTTCTTCCTTCTGGAGAACCAGAACAGTTTTCTGTTCTGTCAGCAAAGCTTTGACCTAACTGTCTTTGGCTTGTCCTGGTGAGTTTCCTTATAACTATGAATGGCTGCAAAGACCATTATTACAAACGCCTCTGAAATCGTATTGTGATGAAGGATAATTATTACTTTTTGCCAAGTCTTTTGTTTTCTTTTGGCTTTACTGAGCAAAGATTTCTCAAGAAAATGTTTATTTTTTATTTTGCTACTTTTTTTTTTAATAATATTAGTTAACTTAGTTTTAGTTAATAAGTTGGTGCTTCAGTGAATGGATCTCTTACCTAATGGATTATGGAAGAATATACCAATCTCACACTTGACTTGCAGTGCTATCATCCCTTTTCCGCTGCCTTTGGTTCTGGGGTTGACCTGATTTGCCTGGCCTGGGACAGTGTTTTACATCAGAGACTGAAACAGCATCGCAATTTGGCAGCATGCTCACACCCACACAACCACATTTTTCTGTTCTTTGATTTACTGCTCTCAGTCCTTCATTGGTTCATTCCTCTAAGTAGGAGGTTATGGTGTATCTGGGGAGAGCACTGTCAGAGCTACGTGCTTCAAGTTACGGTTAAGGTGGAATTTCTCCCTGAATCTGTTCAAATCACATGAAAAGTGAGTGGGGGAGGTGTGTTACCATCTTAGTAGCAGTTATTAGTTTGGGTCAGTGTCAGGTACCATAATCTATTATGCTTTGATAATCAGTCATCAATACATGCACAGCCAGGGCTGTGAAGGGCTTATGCTGATGTGATTCAGAGTTGTACTTGAGGGCTTTCTTTTCTACTAATACTTGTATTCAGATTCTCTTGGTACAGAGATCTTAAAGCTCAGATTAGTGTGGTACTGTATATTTGTATACCTTGTACTCATCTATCTCTTTCTTCACCCAGATTTATTTTTTAATTGTGTTACCTTTTCTTTTGTATTGAAAGACACTTGATAAGAGTGACCAAGCTTGGGATTCAGTGATTAGTGCTATTTTGCATCTGCAGATACCCTTTATACAGGTGAGCCTAGTTGTTTCTGTCTGATTTTATACCAAGCTGCTAATTACTTATGCAGATTTATTTTTACTACTATGCTACTATTTATAGTCCTTGTAGTTGTAAACTGGCAAAATATCAGGGGATTAGGGCCCTGGATCTTTGTTATATCAGAATTGAACTGGTGGGATGTTGCAGAGATCCTCTTATTCTAAGCTGTGGATATGAGGAACTAGGGAAGGGTAAGACACATAGGGAATATGGAGTACAGGCATCTTTAGGAAAGAGGATCATTGGACCCACAAAATCCAAAGATGAAACTTCAGCAGCCTCACCTCTCTTCCTTTTTTAGGTATAAGAAGTTTAAGAAATTGAACTCGTGTTTAGAGTCTTATCAGAATTTCTAAGTGTGAAATTGAGAGAGTAAAATATGTTTAAAAAAAGTAGTCATTACACATTATTGCTAAGACTTAGTGATAGTCCAGTAATGTAAAGCGCGATTTTCCTGCCGTGGAAAATAGCTGTGCTTTCAAATATGAAGACACGCATGGAATATCTCAGCTTTCTGCATTTGGAAACCACGTTTCCAGTTTTGACTTCCACATTGTGCACATTGACATTGTGCACAATGGCTTCTGTAATGTGTAAATATAGAGAGTCCAGTAAAAGGGTGAAGGTAGGTTGCAGTCTTGCATAGAGGAGATAAAACTAGATTTAAAAGAGGTAAAAAAACGCACACAAGTAATGTAAATTATACTGATGCAGTTACTTTTGAAGTGGTAAGTGCTGTAGTATTACCACAGTTGCTCTTCCTTGCCTTTGTTCTGTCATTGACTAAGAAAAGATTGTTGTTTGATAAACAATGTGCAGCATTGGATGCCAAATGAAAGCATAGCCAGGAGATTAGATTTCATTATCAAGGGATAAAGGAAGGAAGATGCATGGAAAACGGGTCTGTTACAAGTCACCAGGTAATTATCAAGTTTGTAATTATAAAGGGGTAGCCTCTCCTTTCTAATGTCTGTTTTAAATGTTAGTTATGATTAAAAGCAGATCATCTGGCGTGGAGGGGGAAGAGGAGGAGGGAAAGAGGAGAGGGCTTTGGTTTTTTGTCCATCCAGATTGTTGTTGAAACAAAGAAAAGCTGCAGAAGTGCAAAAAGACCTCTAATAGCGTGTATGTACATGCATGTTTCGAGAGCAAAGACAAAGGGATTATGAGAGCTCTGAACTTTTGATTTCTCAGCAAAGTAGGTGTAAAAATCCATCTGAAAATAATTCTGTGAAGAAGATTACTTTTTTTTCCAGTGTAAAGAAGTCACAGGTCTAGTTTAGCCTATGTGAAAAAAGAGAACAATGTTGAGTGAAACCAGTTTTCAGAAAATGGTTTTTGAAGATCAAAGGGACAGCAATCCTAAAGGCCCACTAGTCTTGTGCTCCCACAGATCCAGTGATCAATAGTGGTGCTATGTGTTGGAGTATCTCCACTTCTGCTGTCAACACAGGTTTCATAACTGAGGGAAAGATAAAGTTCAAGTTGCCAGGTAGTTTATTCCATATTATACCTAATGCTAGTATCTCCACTGATAGATACTATAATTTTGCCATATGCCATGTTTTTTCTTCTGTGTCACAGTTCATTGTAAACATCAATTAATTTTTTTCCTAGCTGCAATGACTGTAATCTTAGATATGAATATATATTTTAGAGCACAAGCAAAATCTCAGAATATAACCCAGGGAATCCCTAGCATTGTGCCTCCTACTGTTTTAACCATTCTGCCCATCTCTTCTACATTTCCAATCAGGTGTTTCTGATACCCTCTTTTAATTTCAGAAGAGCATTCTTAATTTCAGTTGCAGTACTCATAGTAGCAGGCCATCTTCTATTCATCAGAGCATAAAATGGTGGGGCTGATTTCATCATTCTGCCTGGTCCTATCTTATGCTTTGTCTTCTCTTTTGTGGCAGTCCTGGATGTTATTAAAAATTGTAACTGCTGGATTCTTGGACCGAAAATTCTGAGGCTCAACATAGCCAGTGTGTAGCTTTTACAGTGTGAAGGGCTGAGCTCTGCTTGTTGTGGGTTTAGGTAGTATCTGGAAACAATGGAAGGAAAACTCTTCATTCTGGTAATTTTTTGGGTTTGTTACCATAACACTGGATTCTGCTGTTCCATAGAAGAGTAATTCTGGATTGATTCCCTGGACTTGTGGTGCAGGGGCGTTTGGGAGGAAAGAAACGGAAGTGAAGTGTGTGCTGAACTGAAAAGCTATCTGATAGATGCAATTCCAGGTTAAAGCTCCTATGGCCTAAGAAGTGATAAACACCAAGTTGTTGTCAGCTTGCTCTCTCTTGCAGAACTGGCTTGAAACTTAATGTTATGTCTAAATTATGAGTGAAAAGATCTGTCATTTGCTTACTGGTCACAGGGACAGCAGATGCTGACAGCAGAGTGAAATGTCTTTGGAGGTTTTCAACTTTAAAAGTCCTCCATTAAATACTTAGCAGCCAGTATTTTGTGAGAGATTTCAAGGGAAACCTGCAAAATATCTCAGGCTGCTTCCTCAATTAAGTTCAGCTGCGAAAGAAAACAGGCACAAGACTTTGGAAGCCAAAGAGAAATATTGATAAATAAGCTGCACTAGATGTTTTTCCATTCCTAACAAACAATATTGTTGAAGAGGACAATGAGGGTGCTGTTTTGATGGGATTCTAACACATGACTGGAACAGCTTTGAGTAAAACATGGAATTTTGCTTTGTTGACAGTCTGTGAATGGTACTGGATCAGTACTTAAGTTCAGTGCTCATGTGAGGTGGAAACACTGGAAAATGTGAACTTTGTTAAGAGTTTTCACATGCTCTTTTTATGTGCCTTGTGGCTCATGTATGACAAGCCTTCTCACAGTTAGAAGAGCAGGGAGCAGATTAACTTGCTAGTGGGGCAGGCACTCAGGCTTCAGGTAGCACATGAATTGCTGTGAACTCAGCAGCATTATTGCATGGTCTTACTCTGGGAAGAGCTTGGAAATACTAGAGTCTGGCATTAGATCTGATTCTCTTTGAATTAATTAACAAATTACAATACAAGGTATTTTTGACATTCGCTAATATACATTGTCCACATAATGTGGACGTGTCTGTGGAAACCTGCCTGCCCTAATAAAGTAGTACTTGCTAAGGTCCCAGCCTTACTGAAAAGGTTCTCTCTCCCTCCTCCTCACCCTAACATTTTTCTTTCTTTTATCTTTTTGTTTAGAAGTATATTTTGTAGCAGTTAAGCATTACTATGGTATTTCAGAGCAAATTATTCAAATCGTAAAAAAAAAACCCAACCCTAAAGCCCAGCCACAAAAAAGGAGTTGGAAGTAGAGAGATGGAGGTAGAGAAAAGCTCCCCATGGCATAGCATTGTCTCCAGAAATCAAACATGCCCACTAGGTATTTTCCATTGGGAACTATTGAATTAGTCCCCTGCATCCTGATCAGGGAGATTGTGAAAGTAGGACTCTTGCAGTGAATAGACTGGTTTTTGTCAATAGCTTTGAAACTGCCTGCCAGTGCTCACATGCTTTTGTGCAGTAATTTGTTGATCATTACTTCCTTCCTATGAAAATAGAATAAAAGGAGTGACAAGCAATATGCACATTTGGATGAGATTTAACAGTTTGAAGACTGAATTGTTTTGTAAGAGTAATTTGATTTGTTCTCTTATGCAGTGGGCACCCGGAGAGGAAAAGCTGATGGGGTGTGCTCTTCAGGAGATGGAAAAGCAGCAGGATGCTCCGTCTCTGCAGGGGACAGTCTCTAGTAAAACATGAAAGAGAAGTAAACTTCACTGAACTAGGTTCCTTGAAGTACTTCTGCATGATGCAGAAAAAAGGTGCTTGGCAACACGAGTTAGCTGTGTCTCATGACTGTAGCAATGCAATATTGAATGCAATAAAAGTATGGATTGGCAGTCACAAGCCATGGAGTTACCAGGCCGTGTGACTTTCCTACCCCTGAGCTAAGAGCTGCTGCTGAGATGAAGTAACTGGATTACGTGTGCATGGTTCTCCTGTGCCAAAGCAAGCAACGTAACTTGAGCCGTGAAGGTGGTTTAACTGAAATAATTTTACTTGGGATTAATTGCAGTGGGTTAGGACTGACGAGGTCAATCACCGTGTTTCAGAGGAAGGGGAGGAACTTTGCTGAGACTCAGTAACTCAAATAGCTTTTCATTGTTTGTACTTCCCCCAGGTGGTTAACCTGGACCTGCTGCCAGCATGTGAGGTTTGAGTCTTGAAGCCCGTGCGCAGGAATGTGCCATTGTTCTCATTGTCCCCTTTGGGGTGTGGGGGGAATTCTTTAGACAAATTTAATTTAAATTCTGAAAAACGTAAAATAGCAAGGCTGACAAATCAAGCCTTTTCTTCAGGTCTCTGCTTTCCTCTCTCAGCCTTGCTAATGAATTTTAAGATTATTTCGAGGAGACTGCTTCCTACATTATTGAGGATACATTTTAGGATCCAAAAATATGGCAAGGTTTGTCTTCATAGTCTCCTGTATTTAGGCTCTCAGGGCTACTAGTTCAATTTATCTATGCTTTTGGCCTACCTCAGTTGCTTTCACCAGTAGTGAAAGTTAAACTGAAATACATACATCTTTAACTGGAACATGTCTGTGTGCACAATGTTAAATTTAGGATTTGGGTCTAGGACCTTAGTGATTATTTATCACTGGAAATGCAGTTTTTAATGGGAATCGGAATTAGGCCCTGAAATGTGAATTTAGATGAAAGATGGTATCTTCAGGAAGACAAGACTTTGGCTGATCCCTCGTCTTTGATTGTTGTGTTTAAGTGAGGAATCTCACAGTCAGTTGGTGGGCAGGGGTGGTATAAAGGAACACCCATTAGTGCTGAGCTGAGCACCAGCACATTTAACCAAACAGCTCTGAGGTGGCACTTACAGCTTTAGATTTCTCTTGGCCATTGGCCACCATAATTTGGTGACTGTCAACATTAAGCACGCTACCCTTTCCCTTGGGTTGCCTTGTCCCTGGAGGGATAGGTGTGTTCTTGTTTGTTTGGGTTTTTATTTTTTAACATTTAAAAGAGAAGGCGTCATTTCAGTCAGCTCTTCTTTAGCAAAGTGTCTGGGCTTACAAGCAAGTGCAGTGCAGACATCATTAAAAAAGTTGAAAGTACCTTTTGTTATTTTATAAGTATTTTTAGCTGTTCATTTCTATTCAGGTAGCACTTAATGCCTGGTTTGTTGGGGATTTTTTTTTTATGTAGGCTTGCCATGGTCAATAAAAAGGCTGTATGTGAATAATGAAGTTGTAACAAAAACAAAAAAGCCAAACTCTTGTAAACCAGTTCATTTACCACAGTATATTAGTGAAAGGAGAGGAAGTGGCATGGTTGCCATATGAATGTGTTCAGTGGGTGGTGACAGAGCAAGTGGTACACTTGGTGGTGGTGAGACCATTCTAGCTTTACAGTTCTTGGTGCCAGCAGTAGAAGGAGAACCTGAGAAGTGCAACGTGTTTTCCATAGCATGTCATGGGTGATTAGCAGCTGACAGTGAGCTGATATGAAATGATAATGCAAGAGTGGCTGTGGTAATTGTTGTGTTGTCTGTGTCTCAGGAAGAGGAGTGTCTGCCTCTTGCCTGCAGTAAAATTGATGGCATGGTCTGATAGACAAGTGCTACATAAAGACTGAGAGGAATTTATAGGCACCTGAAGGCAATACAAGCTGCTGATGAAAGGCATTCTCAGTGTTAGACACTAATTCACAGTGAAGTGAAATCCTCACAAGGGCTTTGTGTCTGCTGTACAGCTTCCCATAATGAAAGCCCACCTAAAGGGCAGTAGGTTGTAATTCAAACATGGTTTAGTGCCATGTTGAAGTTCATGAGAAGAAAAAAAAGTGGAAGAATGAATTAGACCTTAGCTGCAAGGTTATTGCAGCTCTTTCATAAGAATCTCCTCAACTACTGCACCTTTGACTCACATCTATTTTGTTAGTTATTTTAATATCTGCTTTTTTTCTGCTTGTTTTTCCTAAAGATATATGTTCAATACACTAATATCAGAAAATACTTCTGAAGTAGCTTAAAAGATGTATCTGAACTCATTGGCATAGAATTTTATGGTTACCTCTTTTGCAGCTAACTAAATATTTTGTTCTGGGGGAATAATGCATATTTTCTCAGTTTTGTCCTCTTCATTATATCTAGTTCATTAGGTTTCTTTGAAATGACACTCAAAAGATTCAGTAGAGTTTAAGAGCAATTTCCTTAAAGACTGCTATGAGCTAGTACTTGCTTCTTTATTTGTTCTTCTTTCAGAAGATACCACTTCCCAGTGTTAATAATCCCAAATGCAAAATAGAAAATTGGGGCAGTTTACGGGAGCAGATTAATTACTGTTATGTCCTGTGTTGTATTATGGTCATCGTGGTCTGGGTCTGTATGAAAGGCACAGCTTGTAAAGAGATACATTAAAGAAATGTAAGAACTTTCAGGCACACGTTCCCTTGATCTGGAGAGCGGTATGTTTGCCAGGAACCTTTTTGTTTTTTCCCTTTGTCAGCTGATTCATAAAAGATAGTGCTTTTCCTGTGTTCTCTTGAAGAGGGAGTTACAGATTGTATTTTGGATGACTGTAGCGGTCCTAGCTGTAGGTAGTGAAGACTGACATCGTGTCTTTTCAGAACTGACATATCAGTTGTTTGTTTACTGGTGAAAGGACATATTCTTTTATTTCTCAAGACAGTACCTGCTGAATGTCAACGTGTACTATAGTTCTGAGACTTCATTTTTGTGTATGTATAAATGTAATTACATTATATATATATAAATATATCATTGTGCTCACTTTCCCCCCAGATACTAAGAATGTATTTGTTTGCCTGCTTATGTTCTGTATCAGTAGTTTTGCTTCCAAGGCAAAAAGCATTGAATGGACAGAATTCTTTGAGGAGCATTAGAGGTGCCAAGAATTATGGTGATGATACAAAGTTCATAAGTTTTCTTTTTTTAATTTGAAAGCTTACTTCTTTCACAGTCTGCCCTTACACTTTGTCTTCTTACAAGTTTGGGGAAAAAAATTGGGCAGTCATTATGAGCTGAAAAAGGAGGCCAAGTTGTACCTTAATGCCTAAAGTTCTGAGATTCCTCTCAAGTATGCAAACAAGTTCTCCATTTCCAAGGTCAAAACCAGCTAGATCCCAGTGTCTCTGGAATCCTTTTTTTTCCCTTTTTGAGCCGTCTTGCTGTTCCCTTCCTGGCATCTCCTCTTCGCTCTTTCAGTTAATTCACTGGCGTTAGTCTTTACCAAAGTCCCTGTGTGGATGCTTCCCTCCTCTCCCCCCCCCCCCCCGACTTTCTCAATAGTTTTTCTCTGAACCACAACCTTGCCCTTTTCTACCACTAATGATGCTTTTTTTTCCTGATTTGCTCCTTTTGTGAATACTGGCCTATTCAAGGGCTGTATTCTCCTTGCTCCCAGCTTGACCTTTCTTCATTCTGTTGACTTCGTGCTTTCAAATTTTTGCCTGCTCTTCCTCCCTCTCTTCTCTTGTCTTTTCCTTGACACTGTATTTCTCTATCTTAGTGAGTCCTACCCTTCCTGTTCATGTTAGCTATGTTTCGTTTTGTCACTTCTGACAAAATCAAACTCATTCCTAAGGAAATTTGCAATTGTATTGTATTTTCTTTTCAATATTTGGTTCGTATATGTTTCTTTGATTCTGTCCCTTTTCCACTAATCATTTACTATCTGAGGTTTTACAAGTTAGTTGATGAAAGAGCTACTGAGTCAAATTGTTGTTCTTAAAAAGTGAAAAATAAAAAAGTTGGGGAAAAAAATATCTTGATAATAATTCGTGGCAACAGAATTGTCTTTTTCACATCAACAGCCTTTCCTCCTGGAGCTAAAACAAGCAGTGCCACAAAGCTGCAAAAAGTAACAAAATCTCTGGTTGGTTTGGTTTGTCTCCTTTTTGACTGAGTTCAGGTGAATTTTAGGAAACCTGTAGCTGAACTTACGGTGTCTTGAACACCACAGACCCCACTGCAGGAAAGAAACGTTATGCCCCATCAGCAGGGAAAATAACCTGACTGGAGTTAGTGCCAGACTAGACACCAGGTATTGAACATGCTAGAGAAGTAATGACTTTGGGGGAAATTCAGAAGTATCTAGTTAGAGGGAGAACTCTGGTCACCTGCTTGCTCCTGGTATTGATATAGCCCTTGCTGTAGGAGGTCTCGGACACATGGTGAAAGGTGGGAATCTGCTCTGAACTTTTCCTTGCAGTGATTTTTCTATGTTATCTTCTTTCCACTCTCCTCTGGTCATGGCATGTGCAGAAACATCATAGCTTTGATGTTCTGATGCACATGGGTAATGTGAATAGGGATAGATAGGGATAATATTGACTCAGTTACCGTTGGATGTGATGTGATGACATAGACCTAATTTCTTTGTGAAACCAGACCGAAATAGTACAGTGGTCTCACAACTTCGTAAAATACAATTCAGGAGGCTGAAAACTGATGTATGTTGGGGATTTCCTGCTTGTTTTTTTGTGTTTAGTTGGGTTTGTTTGGTTCTTTGGGTTTTTTTTTTATGTTTTGTGGGTTTTTGGTTGGTTGGTTGGTTTGGTTTTTTGGTTTTTAGTTTTATTGGTTGTTTGGGTATTTTTTTAAGTATTGTGATCCAAATTTTAAGGCTTTGGGTATTTTTTCTAGGGTTTATTTTCCTCTGATTTCTTTTACCCACTCCAAAAATTTTCCTTAGTTACATTTCTTTCTTTACTGACTGTTGTTCCTTCCCCACTTCTACATCTCCTTCCCAGATTTCCCTTTCCTCATACTTCTTGGTTTGAACTGACAGTTGCTGTGTTATATGTAAAATCTTTCTGGTTTGGAGCTTTTTTTGTCCTTAAACTCTTTTAGTGAGCTTTGCTTCTTATCCTCCAATTTCTATTCTTTGTGACTTCTTCCTCGCTTCTCCCTATTGCCTGTTAACACAAAGTCATAGTGTTTTAAATTCCCATTACCAATATATTTTGATTGTTCAGATCCTTTTCTGAAATGGATGAGTGTTTTTTTTTGGCAACAAAAACAGTGATGCCACCCTGCTTCTCCTTCCCCCTTCTCTGCAATACCCAGTGAATTAAAGTTACAACAAAGGGAGAAATAGAAAAGAACTTGGGATGGCAGAAGTGGATAGGAGCATTACTTTTGTTGCCATAGAAATGAAATTTCCTGGTTTTGGCATGTGAGGATGAAGAGATTTAAGTAATGACATCTACTGAAGTATATTGTGGGTTTCCTGCAAGTTGGCCACAGATTTGCAGGGTTATTCTGAGCTATGTGTTTTTTCGTCTGCTCTCTTAACCTTCCTCATTGACCTGTTTGCAAAAACATTCTGTATCCAGTCTCTGCCTTCCAGTCGGTCACAGCCCCCAGGGTAAAGTTCGCTGTTTAATTCCATAAGTGCTTATGGACAAAGCTACACTGAAGACTGGCGTATTTGCTCTGGAAGTGTTAATAGAACTAGTGTATTTGTTAAGAGGGGAAAGTACAGCTACCCCAGCGTGGAAAGCAAGCACACTGACTTGGACTGGATGGAGAAAGACGCTGTAAGAAAAAGAAAAAAGGAAAACCAGTAAAAGAATGTGATTAGTTACATCGATTCCTTCCTGGTCTAAAGGATACATATGCTTGGTGAAGAATAAAATAACAGTTTTAATTGTACATTATCACTTCGAAATGACAGCTAAGACCATCAAAACCAAATCACAGAATGAAAATTAATTTGCATGATACCATGTAAAGCATCCCATTTCTTATTTACTGCACTAGTTCTTACTTACTGCTACTGTGGCTTTTGCAGAATTTCTCATACTTCAGATATTCAGCTATTTAGGGTCCTGGTAGGAATAAACTAGGAATGTGTTTTATGGTAGAGATGATGGCTATTAATTTGTTAGGCCGACTTCTGAAATACATTTTTCTGTCAATTTGGTTTTTTGGGCCTATTGGCAGATGTACCTGAAGGTATGTCTTTTCACAATGTGATTTTTCTTTCCTACATGGTAATGTTACTTATATAAATATGTAACTGTATTTCATGTCTTTGTGCTTTTGAATCTCATTATTTTTGCCAACAGAGGGAATGTTAGGATACAATTCTGGATATGATGATAACATAATAATAGTAGAGTCAGCATTGGTTTTTCTAATCTAATCTACTCAGTAATAATGTGAATGGAAGGAGCATTTTCACTTTGTGAATACTTTTATTTTGTTTTTACTTCTATGCTTACAAATCAGAGTATTAAATGTAACTTATTATTTAAAGCTGTATTATTTTTCTGCTTGGATGTGTACAGCATTTGCTGTACTTAATTAAACAACAGCAAATTGGATCTCTGCTGTCTGCTACCGCTGCTTGCGGAAATATAAAAGGTAAAACTCAAGCTGGATGGTTGAAAAGAGCATGAGAGTAGCCGGAGCATGTTACTTGTTCTTTAGCATGAGCCTGATGAACAAGAGTTTTCCTGTAAACTTTCTACCAAAGCTAACACAAATCAGGTTCTTGGCTGCTTTGAAATTACAGGCAGCTTGAAACTGTGTGAATGCTTCTCATGGAAATAACTGATGTTTAGGCACTTTTAAATTCCATTGGAAGTTGAGGAAATAACCTGTTATTTTAGGCCACGGAACATTTTTCTCCCTTAATTTGTACCCATTGCATCAAATAAGGCTTCCCTCCTATGAAATGTTACTTTTTACAGTTGCTAAAGAAATGCTTTTGTGCCTTGCATTTATTGTAGCTATTGATGGGCAGCAATGGGGACTAAACATGCTTTGAGTCTAATTGCAAGTGATTGGTTTCTAATTTTTCCTTACATGTCATTGTTTAAATTCTGCTCTTTTGACATGTTTTCTGCTAAAGCGCTCCCTATTTACAATTCAGTACTCCTGTTAGCTTAAGTCTCAGCTAAGCAAATCCTGTTCTGTGTTAGTAAATGTCTTAGTTCTTGACAGGTGTTGCAGGAGGAATCCAATGGATATGACACCTACAGCTTTAGAGCTGCAATGATAAGAAATAATCTATATGTTGTCATCTTATGGTAGAATCAGACCTCTCTTTTAGTGGAATGAAGCAGTAGCTGTTTCCCACTAGAACTGGCACATACATTTACATGCAGTTTTGGTTGGTTTGTTTGTTTGAGCAAAAAGAAAAAAAAAAAAGGCAAGTCTCTCCCATAATCTAAATCTGTAAAGTAAGTTCTGGTTGTTAAAAAAACTTAAAAGTGTTTGGATCCATAAGCATGAGGAGATAAATATCAGTATTTGTCAGACTTGGAAGGCGAATTTCTAAGTCTTTGTTTTATGCACCCAGATGTTTTGGATTTACTGGGTCTACAGTGAAAATCATGGGTGAATTTGGCCCAGAAACTACATGACTTAATCATAGAGAGCTGTGTTATCTTCTGAGAAAGACAATTTTCATGATAGATGGAACAGTCCCTAAACTGTTCAGCGGTTCCCAAACTAGCAATCAGGAGAATTGCTGGCGCTAGCTTCCCTCTTCATTTCCAGTTAATAGGAGAGGAACAAATGAGCAGTGGAGATAAAGGCTTTATCCTTGCAGGAAGTTCTTTGATCCTGTGGTAGCTATCCCAGTAAAACTCCTCACAAGGACACTCGTATGCCAGGACGGAGATTCCCTTTTTTTTTCCTGCTTTTGCTGTGTACAAAATAAAAGCAGAAGAGAGCAAGAAGCGTTAATCCTGGAGTACAAGTGTCCCAGCAGGATTAGTGTAGCCTAATTTATTAACCTTATTTTATTAATATTAAATAATTAACCTTATTTAACAAAGACATTAATGTCTTTGTAGACAAGCCTGAGAGGAGAGAGAGTTAAAGCAGTCTGTATTCTCTTAATTTTCTTTTAAAAGTTCAGAAACCTCGTTATCATGCCTGAAGTAAAGTTCAGAGTTGAGGTATACTTCATTGCGATCATTTTCCCATACCTGCCATCATCTCTGCGGGTATTGCAAAAAGCTTCATGCATATCAGGAAAGGTGAGGTGCTGCCGACTGAAATGCTGGCCTTTACTATGAAGTGCTGTGAGAAGCTGCTTGTACCTCCAGAAGGGGCAGGACCTACCCAACGTGGTGAAATGCTCTGACACGTGTCGCACCCAAAATTTGCGGCCGGCTCTTCACAGGCTTTGGCGGTAGGGAGTGTTTGCTGTGAGGTGCAGTAAGACAGAATATATCAGCCTCACTTCCAGAGTCTGGGGTTAGTTAGCATGGACAAGTTTTCCCAGTTTCCTTTTTCCTGTGAGGACGTGTTCTTAAGGGTAGAAATGACAGTGGTCTGAATAAGAAGGAAGCTGCTGACAGCTTTACTATTCTTTTGAATTGTTATTATTCTCTGCTAGCAATGTTACTTTTCCAGAGGTATTTCTGTGGGTAGAGGATTCTGGCAGTCATACCCTGAGTGTTTAAAAGGTGCTGTGTTTTGTTCTTTTTTTGTTTTCTTTTTCAAAATTATGCTAATGTAGAACTTGATTTTCACTTTTTTTGGAGCATACGCTACCCTGAAATAGTTCCCAGACTCCTCTATAGTTGCCGTTGTGATTTATGCACAGCTGTAGTTCCCTACAAATATTGGATCTTCAATAGTACCAGCTTAAATTTTAAAGTGTTTTTCCAAACTGTTGTACAGGCAAAACAGTATTCTTGCTTTATAAAGAAATGGCAGAGTAAGTCATAATTGTCGATCATGGGCGCGTTCCTACAACTTGCGTGACAAATTCAGTTATACTGAGGGCATGAATTTTTTTTCAAGATTTCCATGTTTTAAGAAAGTCTTTTGAAGCCAGTTACGTTTGTAATACATGCCATGTGTGGAGCACTGTCCTTTATTCTCAATTGTGCTCTGCAGGTTGCCGACTGCACGTACCTTTTGGGTATTCCCTTTGGCATGCACAAGCATAAACAAAGCTACAGACACTGTGTTTTCTTCTACCGGTATCATGATGTGTTTATGAATTAAGTAAGAAGCCTTAGGTTTGCATGGGTTTCCCCATCATTGGAAAGGAAATTTACTCCTTTAATAAGGCTGGTGATTAAGAATTGAAGATAAAATGTGGTTTGATACAAGAACTTCTTAATAAGTAAAGTGAAATTAATGGTCAGTTGAAGGTTTTGAAGGAACAGTTTAATTGCTTATGAGCTGTTTGCTTTCTTTTGACAGTACTGGACTGTTGGGAGC
>JAVHNF010057703.1:3844-15498 GCA_034783455.1 Micropsitta finschii
TGCCGGTTTTAATTACTGGATTCCATACAATTGGGTCAATAGCTTTTCCAGTCACACCTGTGCTTTTAAGTATAGTGAAACAATTCTGAATGGAACACTAGGTTGCTAAAATAAGAATCACCAAGTTAAATGCTTGTAAAAAATCTGAGATTTTCCTTGCCAATCCCTTGGTCATAAAGCTTTAGATGATACATGTACTGACTGAAATAAAACTCAATTTTAGACAACTTCATTTAGAGTTTTCTCATTCCTTATTCCAACACCTGAGGCTCCAATAAAGTATAAAATCTATTTCACTCATTTTCTAAGAGCAAACATCTTTCATTCACTTTTACGAATTACTTTTCATGTGGAGCTCTGAAGTTACTGAGTGCTATCTTGTTCAGATGAGGCAAACAGAATTAAGGACTCTTGAGATAAGACAGGACAGCAACACTCAGCATTTAAGTCATTAACACCTGTGTTAGCATAGTAGAAATCAAATGCAGTACTTTCTACATTTCTGGTTTAATTTATAAGCCAGGGAGTTACTGACTGTTACTAATTCTGCACATTACCATTAAGTTCATAAAGCATCCTGCTAAGGAAGTCACAGTTATTTTCACTACCATACTCCAAATTTATTCCTTTATAACCAGATTTCTTCTGAAGTAAGAATCCACAAAACAAACCAAACAACTTTTCAGTTCTCTAGGATTCCAACACTTAGAAAAGCAACAGGTCATACTGCTTTAAAGTGATTTTGTAGTTTTCACCAATGCTTTATTTTGAAGAGAACTGCAATGCCATTACATTAATTAGTCACATAACCTACTCAAACCATAGTAAGACAGGGCAAAGGTTGTTTTTTTTTCCTTGAAGGAACCGGATTTCAAAACCTGACATGGTCTACATTGTTCATAACAGGAGGAATAGCATTAATTCAAATATTCTGTGCAACATATGTAAATGTTACATGTTTTCCTACTGTTCACAGGTACCATTTCAGTAACCATCATTCCTTTTGAGAGGGCACTACGGGTAGGAAGCTGTTTTTTCAGACACTTTTTTCATTTCCTAGTGCAGAATGTACGCAGCATTTAAATTAAATATAGCCCCAAACTTTCACTGAAATAAAAATTATGAGCAAGTTCTGTCTAGCATTGGAAGAGACAAGAAGTTAGCAACTATGAGACCTCTTACATCAAACAGCAGCTAGAAGGTGAAAGACAATTTTTTCTGCTGGACTGATTTATTGCCTCCACAAAGTATCATGTTGCAGGCAAGGCTGCTTAAGGCTGCTCCGCAGAGTTCTGCCTGACATAATAAAAGTAAGATAAGGACTTTCATAAATATACTAGTACTCGAGTCAAAGTTAGTCTGCCATTTAATTTCTACATTTTATATTTCTACATTTTATATTCTACAATATAGTGAGTGCATGAAGCCTTCAGCATCTGTTGACTTCGTTAAAAAAAAAGAATATTCTGAAGGTGTTTTTTTTTTTCTCTTCCTTGTTGAAGCTCATCAGTAGCAACAAAGGATTTTTTATTTTGCTGTTAATTTAAGGATGTGAGAGCCAGTGAATTTCTGGTCATGTATCTTTTGATAGGGCTTGGTGAAATATTAACATAATCAATGTTCAAGAGAGAACCTGTGTAAGAGCTTTTCCAAAAAAAATGACTGAGTATTCGTAATTGGGAACAAACTGAAGTGGCATCACAGGACAGGAAGAAAAGAATCCAAGTACTGCAAGGTCCCAGGGGATAGTTTTAGGAGATTCTGAACACAACTGATTCGTCTCCATTAAGTGAGAATTTTATAAATGCTGCTACAGACTTTCTCCAGGGGACTGAAAGTGAGAGTCTTATATAATATACTTCATTAGAACTAAGTGAGAGTCACCATGTGATTGGGATTCAAAATTTCAATCCAGTAGCCATCAGGATCCTGAACAAATGCAAGTCCTTTCATTTTACCTGTTAGGAGGAAAAGAAAAAGGCAACAAGATGAAGTTAAGACTACATGACTAGTTCTTAATCACAACTAAGACTACTTTGAAAAAAGATATTTCTTCCTTTTTTTTTTTCTCCTTTTGCATAAAAATTAGTTCAAATTTAGACAGCAAAGTCTGAAATCAGTTTTAAATCAGCAATAGATCTTTGTATGCTAAACTGTCAATCCACAAAGCTGTACTTTAAAGTCACTTCAAAATTCTATCTTTTATCGATTGCTCTTATAAGCATTTGTCCTCTAAGTAGCAATTTTGTTCTCCAGGATGTTTTGACATAATTTTCTTGAACTGGCTTTGCCAGTTCCTCTGCCCTGTTCATCTCCCATCATCCTTGTATTCACACTTAAGTTCTGTTTCTGGTTTTTGCTTGTTCCCCCTCCCTCCCCAGTGTGGCTTATAGTACACAGTTGCATCACTTCATAAAACAGAGAAATGCAGGAATGCTGTAAGTTTTACTGTTTGGAAAAAAAAAAAAAAAAAATCACAGATTAAAACAAGGTCCCCAAAAATTGCTCTTTAACAGTAGATCAGGATAGCACAGCTTAAGATGTCATCTGTGTTAACCACACACTTTTAATTATGTTTGCTCTATTAAGCTATTTACTGTAACAGAATCAACCTAAGTCTCAATATATTCTAACTACAAAAACTTCTGAGAACAGTAGATGTTTGATTCAGTAATTTTAGGGAAAAAAAATAACACTAGGTCCCTTAGCCTGCTCCACAATGAATGTGAATTCCAAAACTTCTTCCTCCTCTTTGGCATTTGCTGCTTTGATTTTATTTCTTCATATTAAACGCAGCTTTTGCTCTGGCCCCCCACTGACTGCCTTAAGAGTTCTTTCCTGCGATTTATTCCATTCACAGCGTAAGCTTCCCCTCCTATGTACTTAGAGATGTGCAGAAATACAGAATCAAAATCAGGATCTTTCATGCCAACTTTCCCAGGGTTCAGCAGGTGCTGAACAAATTACAAAGGGCTCAGAAACTTTAAAATGCTGGGAATACGAAGTTCAATTGTTATATCAAGAAATCTGTGTTCAAGTTAAGTTTTCATCTGTGCTTGTAACATTTGCTTCAGCTTAGAACACAGTAAGACGAAAATTGCTTTACTTGTTCTTATTCCTGTAGCAAGGAATCTAGATCAGTTCCAGTACCTGTGAACTGAAGCTTCCTGTACTAATGCTACTTTCAATATATAAGCAAAACAAAAACAAACAAGAGCCAAACAAAACCCATCACAACCCACCTTTACTACAGGCAAACGTCTAGTTTCTATAACCAGAGAGAAGTATTTAAGATTTATGCATGCTGCTAAGTACTAGATGTCCATTTCGGAATACATCAGTCCTAAAACTCTCATAAGGTCTCTTCATGAAGGAGAATCCAGTTGAAAAATGCAAGACTTCTCACTACTAATTTCTGCATTTTAGGCTTTTGAAATAGATGTTCTTTGTTTATGTGCTCTCTAGACATTTGAGCTAAACATTACGCATTTTTTACTAAAAGTTGTAAAAGTCAAATATGATAGACTAATAAGGCTATTTCTATGAAAGCTGACAGAACAGTTAAAATGCTAATAGCTAGTAAGTGGCGTTAAATAAAAATAGGCAGAAAAGTCAGGAATTACTCAATTTTAATGGTGGGAGTAATTACATCTTCCAAGACATCTTATTTTCATATGATAATTACCAAACAGATGTCATATGTGTATCTGGTCCATGGTAAATTCTGTAGTAACTCTAGGCAGAAGTATAAACTATCAACTATTTTACTGAAGGTCAGCCTAGATGCAGAAGGCACATAGCTATACCTATCACAATTCTTACCAAGATAGATCTATCATCAGTTTTGCCCAGTGTGTACCAGGGTGCTGGGCTAACTTGTCCTAGCACCCTAAGAGTGACAACAACTGAAAATATATTACCCGGTTTTCAAGGGAGATCTTCTAGACCTAATATATTAAAAACAAAGGGAAAAAAAAATTACTTGCATTTCTGACCAAGACTTACCATCATCTGGTTTCTTCACAAATTTCACTCCTAGTTCTTCAAACCTCTTACAAGCTTTATTGACATCAGGAACAGCAATTCCAATGTGTCCTGTGCAACAAGATAAAAAGAAGTTCACTGTAAGTGTTGCTGGATGTTCCAGGAAGCAGTCTGCTCAGCATTTCACCTTCTGCAAAAAGTTTACATGCTGTAGTTCACATAAGATATAGAAAACAAACATTGCTTCCAGAAAGAGGAGTACTTAGGATATTAACATTACCCAACTTCAGAAAGCTGTCTTTCTGATAATGCCTTTTAAAATAAGAACTTCAGAGTTCAAGTAGCTCATATTGTTTAAATGAGATTATCTAGACTAGGAAAAAAATAAGGTTCTCGATCACTGGTTTATCTGTATTTCCTTTCCCAAAGCATGACCACATTAACAGAATTTTGTTGTACTTGCTTAGTTCAACAGGACAAGGAGTCTATCTACAAATATGCTGTATTTGTAGAGACTAACACTATGCCAGACTTACAAATCGATTCAGAAGCTTTAAATGTCAAGTGGCTAGATGGAGTACCAAACTTATTTCACAAGCCAGTGACCTTTCAAACACTCAAAATACCAAATTGAGCTATACAAATACTATCCTCACTGTACAAGCAAATGGAATTCTTCCAGATTAAAATGGGTAACTAGTGGATTATAAAATAGAAATCCAAATGTAAGTCAGTCTAAACACCATGATACTCTGACAAGCAATTACTATTCTTCATTTTGTAGTTACTGTTAGCATGATTTGCTTGTCAAATGATTAGATATAAAAAAATGTAACTGTGGCTTATTACTCTGAAACATATTTATCCATTTTCACAATCTTTCACAGCATACATGCTGGAAGAAGATAAAGGATGAGATGCAAGTCCCCTTCTTTCTTTGTGCTGGTATGTTTTCTTTAAAGTAACCTACTAGTAGTCTTCTCATCTATGTCCTGGGTTCAGCAGTAGCAGTCATTTTTCTCCTTCTTAGTAGCTGGTACAGTGCTGTGTTTTTGACTTTCAGCCTGGGAACAATGCTGATAACACTAGTGGTTTTAGTTGTTGCTAAGTAATGATTACTCCAACCAAGGACTTTCTCAGTCTTATGCTCTGCCAGGGAGGAGGGAAGCCAGGAGGAAGCAGAGGCAGGACACCTGACCCAAACTAGCCAAAGAGTTATTCCATACCACAGCACGTCGTGCCCAGTATATAAATTGGGGACAGTTACCAGGAAGGGCTAGATCAGTGCTGGAGTAGGGCTGGGTATTTGTCGGCAGGTTATGAGTGGCTGTATTCTCTTCCCTTGTTATTTCCCTTATCATTATTATTACTGGTGGTAGTAGTAGTGGTTTTGGTTTATACCTTAGTTACTGGACTGTTCTTATCTCAACCCGTGGGAGTTACATTCTTTCTATTCTCTTCCCCATCCCTCCAGGAGCTGGGGGAAGAAGCGGGGAATGAGAGAGGGGCTGCGCAGTTCTGGGTTGCTGGCGGAGCTTCAACCATGACAAAAACTTAAAAGGAAAGACAAAAAAGAAGAAAACAGTAAACACAAGTGATGCACAATACAACTGCTCACCACCTGCCAACCGATATCTAGTCCTACCCAAGCAGCGATCTAGTACCAGCCTTCTGGATACCTCCACCCAGTTTATATACTGGGCATGACATGCTGTGGTATGGAATACGCCCGTGGCTTGTTTGGGTCAGGTGTCCTGTCTCTGCTTCCTCCTGACATCTTGTGCCCCTCCTCACTGGCAGAGCACGAGAGACTGAAAAAATCCTTGATCAGGATAAGCACTACTTAGTGACAACTAAAATATCACTTTTATCAGCATTGTTCTCAGACTAAAGTCGAAAGCACAGCACTTTACCAGCTACTAGGAAGGAGAAAAATATCTTTTACAGATGAACCCAAAACAGGAGGGAACATAGTTTCATCCACAGGCAGAAGTAGGCAAAGAAGGTTCATGTCTAGATGGTCACATTGTAGTTTTTCCTAGGCAACTGTCAGTAATCTTAAAGCGCATTGTTTTATGAGACTTGGATCTAGAGAAGCATGGTTTCTTATTTTCCTGTGATTTGTGTCCTGCTCCACTCCCTGACCAGCTTCCGTTTGGCTGGGCAGTGTCCAGCCACTGCCTGGACAGACAGTTTAAGGATGCCGATTTATCATCTGATTCCTATGTCTCTGAGTGTAAGAAGAGATAGAAAGTAGCTGTCTTTCTTTGGGAGCTCACTCTATGCTACTCAGTTAAAATCTTTGGAGAAACTTGAGATACTTGAGCTCTCTGTTCTTGGGTCAATTTGAAAACTAATCAGCAGCTTCAAAGGCCTCTGAGAGAAAAAGGTCTGAGGACTGACAGACTATGTGACTGTGTTTCATTTCCTTGGGAAGCCAGGATAGCAAGTCTTTTTAAAATTATTGTAATTAAGCTATCTCTCAAGCAAAAGATTAGATGTAGCAGCAAGAGAATTGTATGATATAGAATGTAAATTTTCAGAAAATGTGGACAAATCAAGGCAAATGTCACACAAACTGGTAGTGGTGGCTTTTGGGGCTAAGACAGTTCAAGACCAGATGTCATAAAAATCTTCATGAGACCATTAGTTATATTAGTCTCTATTAGTTATATTAGTCTCTATTTATAATTATCATTCTGATTGTTCCCATGTCATTTTTCATGAAAATCTGAATGCTTTTCCTTTCAAATATTGACAAGGCTTTAAAAAACAAAAGATTTTAAAAAAGGTTATCAGTGATTGAATTCTTTTTAGTCAGTAATTCCCATGGCAGCGGCGATTTTGTAAAAGCAAACACCACTTGCAGAATGTATCTTGGAGATAAAAATCCAGACAAAAGCTCCTTTCCTGAAGCTACGTGTTTGATGGGTGTGAACTATAAAAGATCTCTGTAGTGGCTAAATAATTTTCCTTTCTTTGGAAAGGGACAGAAAATGAGCACTGAGCAGCTTTTATAAACACAAAAACTCAGAAAATGCTTGTGTAGGACCAGTAGGGGGCATTAGTAATCCACACAGAAAGGGTTATTGCAGTAGTCATAAATTATTTTATGCATTTACTTTAGTGTAAAAGTTGAAAAAGCTGCAAACTGCGTGCTTTTCCATCCTCTGTACCTCAGAGTATTTGTCTATTTTAACCCGGAATGTATAGGTTCATTTAGCTATTTTCATTTAACTGGCAATAAGTAAAGCTTTTGAAAATTTTTACATTCCTCATCTGGAGACTAGTTTGCAGCCTATTCAGTATTCAAATGTAGTGTCATTTCCTCTTTCTGACAAACATGGGGTAATTAGGCTTTTCCAAAGACAAGTTATTATCTAATAATTGACCTTCTGCAAAAGGCTGTATTAAAATAAAGCAAAAGGTATATTTAGCACAAATGATGTCCAGGCAACAAGGTGCAGGATCAAAAGAGAAGCTTTGCATAACCAATCTGCTTCAGCAGCTTTAGACATAATGAAAACACTTGTGGTCTACACCAAAGGTAATTATAAGTCTAACACTATGTGTAAATTCTTAAACACAAAATGTGATGGGCTGCTTATCATACTGGCCATCAATTCCCTTGAATTCACAAGTACAATCAGAAGAGTGATGTTCTCTAAAACAGAGGATTGTTTAGTTTTTCAACTCAGCCTTTACTAATCTAGGAGTTATCTGGAGGCAACTGTAGTGGCAAAGTTCTTATGTGGCAGGCTGATGGTTTTCCTTTAGTGAAGAATGTTTAAAGTCTTTAGAAACAACGACAAAACCCAACAGGCAAGCAGAAAGGCATTTTCTGGCAGGAGCCAGTAATGACTCCAAAGCCACATCTGTTAGGACAAAAATTGAATGTGAAAATTGCTGATCAAAGCTTATTGTCATGGAACTACTCTCATTATTGACAAAACTCAGAACCAAAACAGACACACAACAGCTTTGTAAGACAAGATGACAGTCATCCGGCAGCTAATCCATGAAGTCAGGTAAATCCAACTGGCTAAATCTCGTCATCCTTTTGTGGGTTGAAACAGCATAGGAAAACATATGAACTCTTACTGAATACAAAGGGTAGATTTTGATCCTTCAAAATGGATTATGCAAAAAAATTCAGATCTTACTCAGTGAATCAGACCTCTGTGCCTAAATTATAGTGCACATTTTCATGTCAAAAGCCAAGTTTTTGCAAGTGTGAACCCAGCAAATGCAAGCTTTGTCCATACTATTGCCTGCAGTTTTCTCTGCAAGTAATATTCTAGTTGAAGATGTTCCTGATCATCACAGGGGGGTTAGACTAGATGACCTTTGAAGGTCCCTTCCAACCCAAATGATTCTATGAGTTATTTGAATATTCCCTGCAGTATTCATTGTTATGAAAGGACTAGGCTGGTCCTAGAGGACACAATGGAGTTTTCAGTCTTCAGTGTCTAGAGTTGCTTTCCTGCTAACTATAAAAAATATGTTATGTCCATGTACAGATCTCCTTAAACAAAATACAACGATACATCCATGTCCAGCTTATTTGCATATTATTTAAGAACACCACACATATATGTTATAAGTAAAAAATTAAATAAACATATTTTTTATATAGTATTTTGCACAATTTTTGACAGTGTAACACTCAACTTCACTGTTCTGCCAATATAGTAACATTCTTTTGTCAGTGTGAGTCCTTCACTTCAAACTGGAAAGCAAATGTTTGTCAAATTGGAAAATTTGATTTTCAAAACTAAACACTAACAGATTTGCTCCAGGACAGATTGTTGATCTAGAATTGACAAATGTACATGTTTATAAATCAAGGCACTGGCTTAAAATCAGAATATTTTAAAACCAATAGATACTGTGATACTTTTCTTGTTTGAGGTTGGAACTTTCATATTTCATATCATCAAGCTTTTTCACCATAATGGGGTTTCAAATCCTCACATTTTTTAATGAAGACCAAGCTTTACCTGTAATTTGATTATTTATTATAAAATGAATGATGATGTCACAAGTATGGAAAAGCCTGAAGCTACTACTTTGGCTGAAAGTTTAAAAATATGTGATAAAACTTTCAGTGAGCTCTGTGCACCCTCAGCAAGTTTGCATATGACACCAAGTTGGTGGGAGTGTTGGTTAGCTTGAGGATCCCTCTATAGAGGGATCTGGACAGGCTGAGGCACCTTGTATGAGGTTTAATCAAGCGTTAGAACAGGCTGCCCAGGGAAGCAGTGGAGTCACCATCCCTGAAGATACTTAAAGGATGGGTAGATGCAGCATTTAGAGACATGGTTTAGTGATGGACTTGGTAATGCTAGGCTTATGGTTGAACTCAGTGATCTTAAAGGCTTTTTCTAACCTAAATGAGTCTATGATTCTATGAAAAATCTCATGCTCCATTGATTATAAAGGAAATTGTAACCCAAATGTGTTTACTTGATGAACTAAGCAAAAATTTAAGTTAAATTCATTTTTGTTGGAAGGAGAGCAGTGACAGTAGTAGGAAAAGCCCTAATTCTTTGGAGATTAAGCTAAGAATTCCAAATGTACTTAACATATCATATCAAAAGACATCTAAATACAGCTGGTCAGGAGTTGAAACTAGATATTTTCTGATAATAGAATCTTACTTCCTAGCAAGATAAAGCCAGTTGCCTTTGCTTCCTAGTAATATTCAAATAAAAAAATCACCTGATCTCACACATCTTCATCAGATGTTTCCTCTGAATTTTTAATTTCAGTGGAAGCAACATCAAACAAAGAGATATCAGGCACTTGCCTCATCTATTTCTTGTAGCAAACAGCTGTATCTTGTAGAATATTTAGATTCTAACCCTTAAGGAAAAGGGCTGTCAGTCTGTTACTGTAACTCTGCCATGTTTATAAACTGCCTCCCTAAATAAAATTCAGACCTCAAGAAGCTATCACAATAGTTACATCATTTTTATATATATTTTCTCTTCCAGTCTTGTTAAAAGCAGAAAATACATTAAAATGTGTACCACATCCATATTCATTTGAATTCAAAATGCATTTTACATTCCATTTAGCCCATCACTAATCAATTTTTTGTTGTGCATAAAGGAAACACACAAATAAAAAGGTAAGGTATAACCTGTGAAACGTATCTGAGATTCCACTAAAATTCCACTTCACTATTGGGGAATCAATATTGCTACAAAGAAAATCAACACAAATAATTGATCATCTTAATATTTTAATTGCAATATAGAAGTCAAGGAAATATTTGAAGATATACTTTGGACAAGCACAGTCTTCGCTCAATCTTGGTTATTTCTTGACCATATAAATCAAGCAGAAAGTATAAAAGTCTTTGCAGCATAGATGTTCTGGAACTCTAGGGTTATTTTGTTTGTTTAGGGGTCTGCCTTCCTTGGCTAATCCAAGACTGTGGCATGCTTTTTTTAAACGATTTAAGCCTAATCACAAACTTTATTATTTGTGTTTCACAAAGTTATCTGCCTTCAAAGTATACAGCACCATTTATAAACGCAAATACATTTTAAAAGTCCTTTTGAAAAACAGCATCCATCTCAGAATATTTCTTCCCTTCATAAGTCCAAGAGGGTAGAAAGTATGTAAAGTATCCATGATGTCACTTATTGCAACCATTATAACACACTTAGAAACCATGGCAAGTAGGCAATGCAAAAACGTATATCTAACAGGACACACCACAGTTAGGTAATATTATTGAGTCATTGGAAACTCTTTGTTTCAAGCACCTGAAATATGCACTTGTTGCATAGAATTTTATCACTGGTTTTAAAGTCACAGACAGATGAAATATCAAAATAATTTTAAAATTTCTGTCTCCTGAAGGAATCATGTCATTAAGGCTGTGTCGGTAGCTGCCAGTTCAAGCACAGCTGATGAAGTTCTCAGGTAGTGAAGGGTTCATATGTCTATACTGGGAACTGTTAGAACACTTCTTGATACCAGTGTGGCCCCTCACAAGTATCCAGAACCTCTCTTAGCTTTTTCCAGGCATAGTTTGCTCTCCAAGGACCTTGTGCCATAGTCCACATGCAAGATTGCAGTTTTGGAGGCTCGCTAGTAGACAATTCACTGAAACAGTCACTGAAACCACGGCAGCCTGCATCCATGCCAAAGAATTTTCCTAAATGAGTCAAATTTACCAAGCAGAAGTAATGGATTCATTCTAGGCCAGAAAGTAATTTAGTTTTGGTAATATTTCTAATGTTGACCTGAACCCAAGTTTTGGATGTTATGGACACAAGCCCAGCTCCCTCATGAGTTGTGCACACAGCCATAGGCAAATCATGCTCATTAGGAATGTCGCAGTAGACTCTTTGCAGACAGTTGAAAGCAAAAGTACCATGACAACCTTCCTTCTTTTCCACTTTCTTGTTCCACTTATTTCTGGTCTTTGCAAGCATTCAGGCCAGCCCAAGGTTTTAATCACACGGCTGAACCACAGCAGCTCAAAGACTGCACCAGCCACAGCATGTAATATTTTGTACCTGGTTGCAGTTACTGTAGTTCCTGTTGGATCCATTCCAATCCCACAGAATCTTGCAGTTTCAAATCTATGGATTCTGCATCAATGTAATTTATCAAAATAATAATAATAATTAAAAAAATAATAATTAAAAAAT
>JAVHNF010057705.1:14813-25561 GCA_034783455.1 Micropsitta finschii
CAGTGGGATGCTGTTGACCCATGTTTCACTAAATAGTGAAATACAAACTCTCCCTCTGCTCCTTGTAAGTTCCTCCCCTCCCTTCTCCACCAAGCAATGGCCTGGAAATTGCATGTTATGGCCAGAAATTAAGACAATCTCTTTCTGGAAGCTTTCAGCATTAACTGTTCATCACTTTGGAGTGCCTCCTGAGGTCAAGAGCGTTTTGTCAGAGCCATTCATCAGCCAAGTGCTTCGTGCATTATCTAGGGCTGTCTCCCAGGGAAGCCAAGGTCGAGCAGTAATGCACCAGCGAGGTGACCTGCTCATTACTTTTGGAAACGTTTTTGTCAATGAATGGCCCTTAGCGAGCATCTAATTTGGATTTAATAAGGCACCTAATGTTTGTTTAAAAGGACACTATACCTTCAAGGTATTTGTCATAATTGGAAGGAGGATATTTACCCGCTCTGTTTATTAATAAACCCCTTAGAAGATGGAAATTGAAATCAGCTTCTTTAATGTCTTCTCTGGCACTCAGAGGGATGGTCCTTGCAATTGCAAGAATCCCCACTGGATTTTCCCAGAGCTGGGATAGCTGGAGTTGGACCAGAGTGCTGGGACCAAGCCAGATCTGCTTCACCAGCAGGATCTGCTGGTGGAGAGGTGCTGCATGGGGAGATTCAGCCACTGGTACCTGCAAGGTGTCCACAGCCATGTATGAAGGCATTTACCCTGCCTCAGCCCGAGCCCCCCGTGTGCTGTAAGCCTGCCTTGCAAGAGATAAAGAAAAGCCCTGGATGTGTGAGTCTGTTCCCCCCCCCACACACACCTTTTACCAGGCATCTGCTCCAGGGAGGCAGAATAGCATGAGCTGGGTGGTGACACCACGAAGACACTCAGTGATCTCTGCACGAGATGTTCCGTGGGATATCAAAGGCTCGTCATCGGTTTATTTCTCTTCGGATGTGTAAAACTCTGAGACTCGAGCAATGGAAGGGGAAAAAAAAAACCCTCAACCTGCTTTTATGTACTCCCTCAGCCGGCGCCCTTGACAGATTTGTACACCCAGGAACCAGAGCGGTGTCAGGGCTGCAGTTAAACCCGGCACACGGCTGGCAATTGTCAGAGCCAGCTGCGATGCACAGGAAGATAAATCTGAGCTCGGCACTGCCTGCCTGAGCTGCAGCCCTGTGCCTGCCTCTGCTCCTGCCTCTGCTCCTGCCTCTGCTCCTGCCTCTGCTCCTGCCCTTCTCGTACCCTCTCCAAGGGTAGAAACAGGGTGGTCTTCCAATGGGAGCTTCATTTTCTATCAGCCAAGGCCATACCAGCTCTTTGAGGCTGGGCTCTGCCCCGTGCCTGGGAGCAGGGAGAGGGGCTCCTCATCTTCCTTGCTGGCAGAGCATCCAAAGCACCAGTCCCCCACCCAATAATTCACTCTGTTTTATTCTGCAAAGCACTGTTGTTAATTGAAGAACCATCATGTGCTATCAGTGTGTAAAAAAGAAAATAATTAGCTGATATTTAACTCTGAAATTATGTTGCCAAATAGCAGGAATTCATTCAGAAGATCATTAGGAAGAGTCTTAAAATGTGATGGGCTAATTCCAGGCTGCGAATTCATGGTCTGTTGTTTGGGAAGCCCTGACAGTGAGATAAATGCTGGTGGGAAGCTATTAGAAACCGCAATTCATTTTTAATCCCATTACCTTGACACACATCAGTCTTTAAATCAAGGGATGGACCTTTTCAGATGATCCTGCTGTCATTAGGTTGCTTGGGGGAGGGGGAGAGAATAGGTAGAATTAATTCTAAATATGTGCTATAATGTTAGATTGATTTCTTTATTAGCACCTTTTACAGTCAGTTCTCTTCATCAAAGAGCTCTGTCATAGCTCCTGCTGACATAAAAAGATAGCCACGATGGTTTAAAATGAAGCCAATAAATGTAGAAATGTGGGAACGTGGGATATTTAATGGCAAATCGTTATAGATGGTCCACCAAATTGGGGAAGCAGAGACTGAATTACACCTCCTGAGATCTGACATCGTATCTGTACCACAAAAAGCACAAGCAAAGCCCTGGGCTGGGGTTTGTAATGGTTCCTCCAGTCATGGTCTGTGTTCTGAGGTGATGAAGCACCACCAGGTTTTGTAGTGTCCTGCTGGTACAGCCAGATTTTAACCCTTCTCCTCCACCCGTTGCTGCAAAGCACAACAGAAACTGTCTCAGATCATCTTGTATCCACCTGATATCCCAGCAGGGAACAGAGCAGCCACAATTTATTAGCAGCAGCAGTGTATTTTACTGCTCATCTAAGAACATCGTTAATATTCTCTCATCATCATCTCCACAGCTTTAAACCTTGCTTCACAATATTGAACTCGCAGCCAGGCAGGAATGAGCCCAGTCCAGAGTGTTTATTCCTCAGGAAGCCCCTGCGTTTCCATGCTTTGGTGCCGGGTGATGCCATCCCAGCGGATGGCGTGTAAGAAACAACCATTTGGGAATGTTTAGTTTGGAATTTCTCCACCAGCACGTTGGCTCACTCCAAAGGTGAAATGTTTGGGAGCACTTGATTGAGTTGCTCCTCTGTCACCAGGTTCTGAAGCAGTTTGAGATTGGTTTCATATTGAAAAATAACATTTCCCCTCCATCGGCAGGGTCCTGCCAAGGGTGGTGACGGGGACCTCGAGGCACTCATCACCCTTCTGCCCAGCTTAAATCTCTTTTCTGTCTCTTTTGCCTTTATGGAGATGGCAATTTCCATGGGAATATCATTCCAGTGCAGCATTGACAGCCATGGCTGTTGCTTCCCATGGACTTATAAGCCACAACAGAGGGCTTTTTGTGTGAGGATCTGCCCCCATACTGCAGGAATTGGGCTGCTGATGCCTTTGGGGCATGTTTGCTTAGAAGTTATGGCTCAGAATGGTCCATGAGGGAGAAACCAGACCCTTCATCTTCTCCTTAAGCATCTCTCTGGATCTCGTGGCCACCCCTGAGCTGTCTCTGATGAACAAATCCTCTCTGCTCTGCTCACAGGTACCCCCAGTGCTCTCCTAGATGCACCCCCTTCCCTTGGCCTGTGCAGACGGGGCAATACAGACTTTGCAGAGAGGAAGGGGTTGAAGATGTGCGTTAGCATTGCTTGTGGACCATCATGTGCCATAGGGGATTTAGGGTTCTTTGGTGGGATTCCTGATGCTGGAGGCTGGAAAGGGGCAGTTTGCCCATGGCCAGACCGGCTCTGCAATCCAGTGAAACCCTGTGTTGTGCACTCTGTGCTCTTGTCATGCAAACTTGTGTCTTTATGAGCTGCAACATGTGTCTGGGATTTAGTTCTGGAAACTAACAGCAACATAGGAGGAAAGGGCATTCATCATCTGGAGTAATGGATTTTTCTATGACTAATATACTTGCTCCTGCATACTTCAAGGGCAGTGTCTTGACTCTCCCTTCTCTCTTCCTCCCCTTGAGGCACAGAGGAGCACGGCTCTCCAGAGCTAACAGCAGCAAACTGCTTTACACCGAGGGGAAATTGCAATGGGTTTTCCTCCCAGCAGACCCAACCTGCAGTAAAGCTCCATGTGCTGCTTGTGTTCCTCTGATCAGCTGAGCAACATGCAGACCTCATGGGGATGAAGGAATAGGGAAAGAGTTTCCCAGTGTTGCGCAGTTATTGACTGGGACCCCGTGGAGCTGGATGGGGAAGAGCTGGGAAAAGGCTCCATCAGTACCACAAGCAGGAGCAGCAGCAGGATGCTGATGGATGATCAGGGCAAAGAACTGCAAGTCAGGGTTTCTGAGCCTCTGCCATGCTTGGCCATGGGTTTCATTTATCCACGACTCGTTTTCCCCCTGTGTGGAGCTGGGAGGGTGACAGGCACTCTTTGGCTTCCCAAGGCACAGCGCAAGTGAATTATGATCCGTGAAGAGCTGCAGGTGCTTTGGGTGAAAGGGAAGGCTGTAATTGCAGAGCAATGCTATTAAGTGGCAAATTGGATGAAACCTTTCACTAAATGAACTGTGTTTCAAAACACCGCCTTTGCACAGGCTCTTCCTTTGTAAAATGAACCTACTTTTTAATGCTTCTTGTTTTAATCTTCGCTCTTAAGGAAGATTTACAGTCTCATCAAGTCCTGAGAGTCAATGCTAAATTATTGTAATTTATTCCACATTATGTTACATTGGGTTTTGCCACATATGGTATGTTACATTAATTTAGCTCATGTATGCTAATTTTGTTCTAAATTTATGTCACGGTACCCGGATAGTGTGGGGATTGATGCCTTAGAAATTACTGTAATAATAGTAATAATTAATAGTAATAAAACAAAGACTTTGGCATTGCTGCATTGGAATCCCTGAATGTTCCAATTGAGTTTATTGTAGCTTTGTAGCGTGACTCACTAGCTACTCAAAGAGAACAGAAAGAGATCTTGTCTCTTCTTTATAGAGTTATATATCAGCCCCATAAAACATAAACCCAATTCTTGATAGCCCCATTGCAGCACGAATTGTTGGTCTCTGTGGCATAGGACCTCCAAGCACAACAATCTTTTATGCCAGTAAACTCCACAACAGCTGGACATTAAATCTCGGGATTAATCCAACAAGTTTCCCTCTTCCTCTCTGCCCAGTAACCAAAGGCTTTGTTCTCGAGGGAAGTATTTAATACCTAATGGCCAGGCCAGGGCTCTGGCAAACCGGCTTTGCAAGGGCACACGTACCCTGGAGAAGGCAAGTGGCTGGGTGCTCTTCATCCGGGTTGAGCCCAAGGCCAGAAACACCCTGGACTTCATGTCCGGGTTGCAATTCCTCCTGTGCAAACTCTTCTCCCTAAATCTGCCCGGCAGTTATAGTTATTAGAGTGCACATTAATTACAACAGCCTTTGATTAAAGGCACGGACCCGAGAAGCAGATTAACATGCCCCAGACTTTAAGCTTCTACGTGAAACCGTGGAGGCACCGGTTCAGGAAAACCCCGTGGTTCCAGGAAACACAAATCCTGCCCCTTCCCATGGGCAGAACCCCCCCCCCCCTTTAATCTCCTGTCTCTTCACTGCATGGAATCAGATGAATTTCCTCTGTTGCTCTAAGCCTTTGGTGCTATTGTTTAAGAATGTTTAATCTCGAGGACAACAAATAAATATGAAATCACCCCCGAGCCGCTGGTCCCACTTCGGGGGCTGAAGCCGTTATTACAAGGGAGGGAGCAGGAGCGCTGGCTCATGGAATGGAAATGTCTTTTAAGAAGGGAAACCATCAGCAAACCCATGGCTGTGAGGGGAGCGCGCTGAGCCCTCCAGCCCTGCCCCTGGAGAGGACCCATCTCCTCCCGAGTTCACTTGCAGGGTGTGGGGAGAAGTTGGGGAGATTTAATAGTGGAGAACCCCCAAAGCAGCAGAATTGCTGAGGCCTCAGATGCACAGAAGGGAAATGGGTTTTGTTCTGAATATGATGTTTGCAAACTATCGGAAACCTGTTCTGTCACCCCCCCAGGCTAATGTGAATAATAGATTTAGAAAACTTGGTGCAGGCAACGCAGCCGGGTGGGATGATGAAGAGAGCAGCAGCAGTGCTTGGCCTGAGGCTTGTGTCTTGGTAGCCCTGGAGAAACTCGCCTGGTGACAATGACAGAGATTTGGTAAATGGATCTATTCGTTATTGGCAGGCAGGAGCCATCACGGGCAGGCAAACCAGACTCGCTCCAGACACAGTCCTCACTGCCGTACAGTGCTGGCTGACCAAATATGACTTGGAATATGTGCATGGACATGCGATGCTCTTAGAGAACCGAGGCTCACCTGATCTGCCTGATTTTGGCTGAAGCACACCCAGGATGCCCAGGCATGTTCCTGGCTCCTCCTGTCCCTGGATGCCAGGTCTGCAGGCAGCAAGCACAGGGCACTGCAGTGGGATGCTGGGATTTGGTCATCACCCTCACACCTCAAGTTATTCATGAATGACCCTCCCAAGAAGCTGTTTGTTTTATACAAGTACAAACCAGAAGAAAGGACCCTTTGTCAAACTACTTCAGCAGCAGCTGCATTTCCTGAGCCTTGGCCACTGCTCCAGACCATGGACTTGGAGAGGCAAAAAACATCTCCGGGTTTGCTTTTAGCTGCAGATTTAGGCAATGACAACACGAACCCTTCCCAGACATTGGTCTGAGGCTGCCAGGCAGTGGGAGCTCTGGAAGAGTCCTTGCTACTTGAGAAACCAGCGCCCACCAGCTCCCACCTTACTTTATTTTGCTTGCTGGCAAACTCTCCTGGAAATGGATTTGAGCTCCTCCTGCCAGCTGGTGATGTGAACCAAGGGCTGCAGGCAGAGATTGCCTCCAGGCTGGATTGAAAATGCCTCAGTACATTTTATTTTTGCCCAGAATGCCTTTTAAGAGCCACTCGGCTCAGCAGCAGTGAGCAGTCCCCAGGATGCAGAAGGGGCTCTTCCAAGCAGAGCCTTTTGCTGCAGCAGCCGTTAGTGATGGATTGTATTCACTGGGATGGCTTGTATTCACCCAGGATGCCTTGTATTTACCCAGATAGCTTATAGTTACCCAGCATGACCCAGTGCCTCCTATAAGAAGAGCTTTTTCCATAGCCAGATGGGCTGTTCTGGGGAGCAGGGCCTGGGTGACAACCCCAGGTCCAGGCTCAACACAGCTCTGCTGTGCTGTGAGCACCAAGACAAACTAGAGAGATCCCTTCTCTCATTGGAATTATTTAGCACTCTCACAGCTTGTGCAGTGCAGTGCTGGAGGCTTGCCCAAGGGAAGGCTGGGAATGGGGTTTAGTACCTGAAGAACCGCTTCTCCAAGCGCTGCCTGTGTGGAGAGCTCTATTTGGAATGACCCATTGGATGCCTTGGGAATGGGGGCAATCCTCAGCAGGTAAAAGGACATTTACGCAGCACAATGATGTGTTGTTTACTCAGTTTTCTGTATGCCCCACTCTACTGCGGGTGATGTTTGCTCTTGAGCAGGAGTTCCTTCTGACCTCAGGTCCTGCCATGAAGTCAAGCACCCGCACCAATGACATCAGCTGTTGCTATGACGGTGGTGTCAAAAATGCCTCTTCTGTTACTGTTTAAAGGGAATTATTCAGTACATTCCAGATCAAAAGCACTGGGATGTTGGGATGTGCCTCTGAGCTGCAAAGAAACTCAAACAAAGCCCAAAATAGCAATATTTGGATAAACTGGATGACAGGCAGATTGTCCTGTGCGTGTTTTCCTGTCTACATTGTTCACTGCCTTTTTAAGCTGCAGGGAGCAAATTCAGTGTGTGAGATGCATCTTCACAAGAGTTTTCCATGCCAAAAGGCACAGGCTCAGCACGCGGCCACCTCTGCATCGTGTGGGCTGGCTCCAGCCTCCCACCCTTGTTATCTGAGCCATGTGCTCCTCTGCATGTGTTTAACACCACTGCTTTCAACACCCGTCCTTCTGCTGCCTGGGCTCTTTGGTCACAAATGGGAAGTGGTACCCAGGACATGTTTGATGGCAGCACATCCATGTAAATGACCTGGGTTTTGATAGTGTGCAGGGAACTTTGGGAGTCTCTATCCATGAGGCCACAGATGGACTTAAGCATCCTCTATAGATGTCTCAAAATCCAGACATGTTGCTCATTTTGCCAGAACTTTCAAGAGCTTGAAATACCTTGGAGCTTTTAAGCTTCTGTCAACATCAGTTGATAGCAGCCATGGGAGCAAATGCTTATCATGCTTTGCCAAGGAAGGTTGGACCAGACCATCCCTGAGGTCCCTTCCAACCTGGTATTCTGTGATTCTATGCCTCTCAAATGTTGGGAGAGGAAAAGGAAAAGCGCGTGAATGCACACATTCACACGTACCTGCCACTGTCATGCAAGCCTCCTCCTGTTAGGCTAAAACAGTTAAGGTGCAGGAGTGAAGCTGCTCATTTGTCTCATACCTGCTCTCAAAGGTCTCCCTTCACCCCGCTCCCCCCCTTCCTACATGCAGCCATCCTTCAGACCGCAACAGAGGATCGGTCACTTGGCTCCTGCAGCCCTTCCCTTGGTCACCAGCTGGCATTTCAACTGTTTGTTTATTGCTAATAGGGTTTGTATTGGGGAAGGATGCAAGTGGGTGGGTGGCCTAATTGGCAATGGAGATGCTCTCATGGAGTGCCAGATATCTAGGGAAAAGCATGACTGCTCAGCTCCCTGGAGGGCTGAGCAAGGTGAGTGGAGGCGGCAAACTGGGCTCTGCCACCCAATGTCAGAGCCATCATCTGTGCGCTTCTGCTTGGCCATGGTCACAGACATGCTCTGTGGCTCAGTGCGTGCAATCCCTCAGCAGTGGTGATGCATCCTTTTGCCAAAGCTGCTGCCAGGGCTGCAGAGGGGTATGACGTAAGGTGTTAGAAAGTACTTCTGCACACAATGTATGTCCTTGAGGGCAATAAAAAGGACTTAGTTCCTTGCTTTGCTTGCTTAATTTTTATTGTTTTTACTTCTTGGAATCCTCTTGTGCTGGAAGAGAGCACTTGGCTCTGTTGTGGGAGGGGAAGTGTGACCTTTCCATCCCTGGCCTCTGAGCTGGATGAGAGGGCAGGGTCTGGCTGCATCCTCTTGTATGCCCTGCAGTTGGGCTGAGCTGGGAGGAGAAGGTCGCTTTGGGGATGAGCTCCATGGAAACATTTCCATGTGAAGGAAACCTTTCTTCAGCATTCAAACACTGCTTTGAGGGAAGATAGGCAGCCATGCCCCACTAGCTGAAATTAAGGTCACTCTGTTAACTTGGGACACAGCAGTGAGTGGCGAGCCATGGTAGCCTGCTTGCAGAAACCTGGATGCACATTGCTTGCAAGCTGCACCATCTGCACTGGCAAATAACGAGGTCTGCTCAGGATTTCCAGCCTTCTTCTCGAAGTTCACACTCAGGAGCTGCTGCAGAGCTGCTTCTCTGCCCTTGCTTTGTCTCAGCAGTGTTTTTTTTGGGGGAAACAATCAAACACCCAAAGCATGTCTTGAATGCAAAGAGGCTGCAGGAGGACATTTGTATGTTTAACTTGCCACCAGCAGAAGTTTGCTGGAGCCCAGATTTAGCAATCTTCTGGTTGCGATGCGCATCTCTCCCAACAGTCAGTTCCCCAACTGTTAAGCTGAGGCATGACCTCCGTGATGTAAACAGCCTGGATCCATCTGCTCCTAAGCACAAAGTATGTGGGAGAGGAAAAGAAATTATTTCCATCATACTGAGGCTCTTCCATTTTTCTCTCTAAATACTAATGCGCACACATGCGCTGGAATTGCATGCAACACTATTAAGAGGAGATAGAGTCACTCCAGGCAGGGGCTTGGAAAGCCAGTTCTTCTGGGGCTTTGGCATTTATTACTGTATTTATTAACTGCCCCCTCTGTGGGTGCAATTACAGATCAATTAATTCTAACTGAAAGAAGGAAAGAAAAAAAAAATGGCCCTGTTCCTCTTTGAGAGCAGGTATGAAGTCCAAGGAAATGTGACTGCTCAGCTTTTACAGCTACACAGGCTGCTGAAATAATCCTGGCAGAAGAGAGTCAGTGAGAGCAAGCAAGGATGGAGCATCAGCTGAAGTGCCTTGTTTTCTGCCATGTGGCAGCCAGTGGATGTTGGAGCTCAGGAAGTTGCAGAGACTCATATCAAGCATTGCCTGCTGCCACACCATGGCCTGAGGCTGGTTTCACCCAGCACCATGCTGTGGTGTGGCAGGGTACACCTGCAGATCTTCATCTCTTCCTTGGGAGAGCTGCTGTAGTGCAAGGAAAGACTCACATGCTGCAGGAGGAGTAGGAGGGATGGATGGGACCTCCTCCTGCCCTGGCTGATGGCCCACTGCAGGCAGTGCACTGTAGTCAGCTGGCTCTGAATCAGAGGTTGCAGAAGTTGCATATGCCCCATGCAAGAGCTCTGCAAAGGTCTGCTCTCCCTTCTTTGTGAAATATTTTAATTTTTGTTTTTCTCTCAGCTGATTCCCATGTAAAACAATTTGGACCTGTGTGTTTGGGCTGCACAAGCAACAGAATGCTGGTGAGAGCCGTGCTGCCCTCTCCCTGCTGCCTGTGGCATGCATGGTGCTGCAGTGCCAGTAATGCCATCCCAGTAATGAACTCAGCTTACAGCTTGTCCTGTCCTAGCCACTGCAGAGGTCCTGCCTTCTTTGCCCGTGATGGCAAGAAGATGGCTTGTGCATAGCTTGTTGCTGGAGCAAGAAAATGAAAAAGTGAAGATAAAAAATAAGCCATGCTTGGAGGTATAATATGTTATGGTAGACTTTTTCTTTCACTTGTAGCAGAAGCAGGAAGGTCTGCCAGAGGTCAGCAGACCGGAATGATGATGGACCTTTACAAGGGAGCATGGAAATCTCAGTGAATTCTTAGCTGTGGAGTTAACTGTGGAGGAACCTGGGATCCAGCTGCTTCCTGAGGACACTGAACATAAAGACCAGTGGTGCAATTTTGCATCCAACTTGGGTCAGATGTGGTCTGGCCTGTTGGTCATGTACCTGTGCTCTGATGTGCAGGCTCCCACCTTCCCCTTGGGTTCCACAAGCAATAGTTCGTGGGTCTGGCTGAAAAGTGAAAGGAATAAAAAGCAGAGGGTCAGCAGCCAGCTTTAACCATGTGAACCACCTGGAAAGCCTCTGGACTGTGGGCACAACCACAGGAACAGCAGTTTACTGCTAGATCACTTTCAGAATAAGCTTACCCTGAGGAGCCATGTCTGGTTTCAGAGACACCAGAGAAGGGTTTCATAA
>JAVHNF010057708.1:9702-20552 GCA_034783455.1 Micropsitta finschii
TCCCATTGACCCCCATTGATTAAATTGACTCCCATTGACTCCCATTTACTCCCATTGACCCCCAATGACTCCCAGTGGAAACCAAAAGAACATATACCAACACATCCATCTACCAGTATAACTTGATGGACTCAGGAATCTTCAGGCACAGCTAGAGTAAAACAGACTTTACAGAGCAGCCGAGGGTACCTCATTTGTAAGTACCGTCTTTGAGATAGGCTTTCTTCTGTAGCTAACTGCCACAGAACAAGTAAGAACAGACTTTCAAAAGCTCAACAAGGCAGTCAAGCAACATCGTAAAAAGCATTACCTTACCAACCCCTCTGTGAAGCCTTACAGCCTAGCTCCATTTCCTGCCCCCCAACAGCCTTCTCAATCGCAGCTTCTCTTCCACTTAGGACCACTTCAATAGACTTATATCACCAAACTTAGCACACTATTCAGTTTACTTGTTCTAGTATTGGTCAGGTGCATTCTTTGCTTCATCTCTTTGCTATTCAACTTTCATTATCTTTTATATTATCATTCTCTACTTAGTCTTGATGTCCTTCCACCAAGCAGATGAGCTCCAGAGCTTTCAGCTTTCTTGCTATGACAACATGCCAAATATATATATGCAAAACACACTTGTGACCTGTTAATGTACATACACAAATGTGACCTAATTTTTATAATCTCACTCAAATCTTACCCTTCTCCTTTCCCACTACTGCCACCCAACTGTACCAAAGGTTGAGATACAAAAGTTATGTTCTTATTCCTGCGACTCTGAGTTTCAAGTTTTTCAAAGCAGAGGTTGTCACAATGTTTCATGCAAACATCTAGTGTACTTCTGATTTCTAAAAATAGCAAGTGCAAGCAGAGGCAATGGTCTCCCAATGAGTAAAACCCCATTTAAATGACTGTATCCTCTGTGGTCTTAATTTTTGTAGCTCCTATGGAAATTTTTCTTTCCAGCTTCATTACTACCCTTTTAGATACTCTTAACTCTGTAGATACTTTGAAAATAAATGATATCACTAAAATCAACTGACATATTCAATGATATACAAACATGCACTGAAAGGTAATCTATGCCTAACATGCAACATTATCTAGAAAGAGAAAGCAGTACCAACTGATCACTTTCGCAAGAAAGGAAAGTAGAATAACAGTCTGAGACAACCAACAGCAGAAGTAATTAAGCTGCAAAAACTACTGGACTAAAGAGGATACACATACAGCTTGCACTCCATCTTGCATGTTTTACCAATTAAGGCTTTGACTTCCCAACACACAGAAAAGTAAACAATAACTCGTTAATGGTTTAAAACAATAAAAGCTATTTTCTCATTCAGCAAAATACCAATTTTAGGATTCCCCCAACCTGTGAAAAAAAAGTATTTGAAAATACTTAATGTATTGTTACATAATAAATGCATACTTAAAATGCAACACAACTTATAGTAATTTAGCTTGCACTGCTTTATCCACTGGTAAAATACCTACATGCTAGTCCTACCTAAATCCCTATAGTCCTAAAAATTCCAGAATTTAAACCCTTTTTTTCTCAACAACATATATAAAACTAATTCATACTGCATGGAATTTCGTTAAGAGTAAGAAAACCTACTACGAATTGCATAAAAAGCAACAAAAACTTCAATTAAGTCTCCAGATATCAGGTGTTCAGATTTACACGTCTGCGATCAGCAATAATTTATGATTAATCACCAGATACTGAGTATTTGCAGAGATAATTTGGCACCTACTAAGAAAACAAGGAAAGTTTCAAAGCCCAAACAATTTGATTAATTGCTTACTATCCTACTCGACTGTTGAACTGTCACCACCAGTTTTGAGACATTAAATGCCAGTATCAAAGAAACAACTACTATATGACATCAAGTACCAGTTTTACTTACTTGATTTTACTTCCAAATATTAGATTTCATCCTTTTACCTCCTAAATGCTTTAATAATTATAAAAAGAACTCAATTCCTCAGTGTCATCTTCTGTCAGATACTATTCCTATTTTTCTGTATTATAAGACTTCAAGCTCCAAAAAAACTTCAGACAAAAATGTCAATGCTTTAACATCGTGCTTAGCAATTTCCACACACCCCAAACAAGACAGTATTGTTCTACTGCAGACAAACAAGCAGATACTCAGTTAAGATTTTCTAAAAGCAAGAATTCTATTAGATAATTCACTTAGGGATAACTGGTATTTCAAATATTCTAGGGAGAATTAGGAAAAAAAGCATACTTTGCCTTAGGGAAAAAAAACCCTCCAAATTTGGTTAGAGTAGTATATGTATATGTATATGACAAAACCAATGAGGACTAAGTATTACTTTTTCTGCAAGATGTCTCTTTCCACACATTAACTAGAAAACTTATGCAGCATTTTGAAAACATACAACTGTGTTAAGATGAAAAGTAATCACAATCTGGGCAGACTCTGCAGCTGCCCCTTTGACTTATCAATTTCAGTAAGCGCAATTTCAATCAAGTCTAGATAAAATATACTAATCCTAAATAGACCAAGTTTGTCACCTACCACTTCCTATAAGCTGCTTACTATCCTGAAAAGAGAGAGAGAGAGAAGAAATGCTAAATTAAATGCCAAACAGTAGCAGACAGCGCTTGTTTGGCTGATTAACTTGTAGACAAGCATTACAAATAAATCTGAGCATGGTCTGCAGCAAATTAAATTCCAGTGCTTTTAAGAACAAAGAATTCCTTTGGAAAGAGGATTAGCAACTTTACACCCAGGAATGCCAGTATAATTTAATTGTTCCACAATCCGATATTTAATATGCAAATATCATTTTGATATATAACAGCAATTTTGAAAAAGTGAGGAAACAATTTCAATATACAACAAGACTCATTCTCTTCTGAACTGTGATTATACAAAATAAAGCTGGTGGAGGGTTTTTTTAATTACTGGGATTGAATTCTATTAACATGAATCAGAACAAGTCTAATTAAAGGTTAAAAACTTTAAATATTTCTAATTAAGAGTCTAAATAGCTCCACTATTAGAGTACTACATTTAAAATCCCACCTCAATGACCTTCCTGGCCTCTTTGTATTTTCCTGTTTGTAAGAAGGCGAAGAAGAGATCATAAAGAGCCATCATGTCACCATATTCTCTGCTTATAAAATCTGAAACTGAAGAGAATAAAACTCATTAGTTTACCAAAACCATTCAAGCATTTTAATACATACATCAGATTTTGTTAATACTAGTGTTTTCCAAGCATCTCAAACCTCCAAGAATAAGCCATATGGAGATAAATTTTGAAGCATATGGAATTATTGCAACACATTACACAATTTGTCGGAGCTTTGCAATTGAATGTTTATCTGCAAAGTATTTTGAGTTACATTCAACGAAACAGACTATATATTGGCATTGTCTCTCTACTTGTAGAGATGGAGGATATAGAAGTTCTTAACTGCACAACTATTTGAAAATTGTGTTGTTTTACTATTGTTACTATTGAGTTGTTTCTTCATAGTAATACACATAGCTAGAACAAGTACTAGCACTCATCTTGGAAAGTTTGATGGTGTATTACCCAAACATTCTAGTTCTCTGCATTTAGAATTAATATCAAGCTTCAATCTGAAGAATGCAGGCATCAGGTGCTTTAAAGTTACACATATAAACACCCACCATTTTTTTTCTTTTAGTTGAAAGAAATGATATAGAAATCCTGGAGCAAAAAGCCTCCAGAACACACCCTATATAATCAGACAGCACTTGACTACATGAAACTAACCCTTTTGCAGAAGATCAGAATCTCCTTTTTCTATGAGTCTGCAGTAGATGTTATGAACCTGAAGAACTTTACCATACTTCTTGTAACAGCTGGTTAATGCTTCCAGAGCTGCAGGCATGTCATCCCTTGTGGAATGAAACAAAACAAGAATAAAAACAATCAAACATTACAAGCAGGAGCAGTGCAGGCTGAACCAACTTCAGTCTTAAAAATTCCAAGGAAAACTCATTCAGCAGTGTATAATCCAAGAGTGTACTTCCCCACCAGTATGCTACAGTTAGTTTTAAAGATAAAAGTTTTCCTACAAACAAATACCATGTATGCTTGACAACCACAGGCATGAAAACAATGCTATAGATGTATGCTTAAACCTCTTGGCTTAAACTTTTGATTGCATCACCACTATTCATTACAAAGTAAACAAAGGTCTGAATGTTGTTCATCATTAAATGCACTTAACTTGTGAAGTAAACTTTAAGTTCTGCTATGCACTATTCTGACAAAACCCCAGTTCTATGGAAATTTCCGTTTGTATTTAAGAGTTCTATTTTTTTTGTTAATAATATTGTGCATATTAGATTACTTTCAAATGTCTGTTTAGACATTTTTAATTTTTAAGCGCTCTAAAATATTTTCAAATTCTAAAATTTTTTATTTCAGTACATATCTCCAGATTCAAGCAAGATAACCACAGCTCTCTTCACACCTTAATGGACTAGCTGCAAATAATCTGTTGATTTCCATTTCATCATAATTTAGGGGCTAGCATTTTTCCATTCTATATAAAGTTATGAATCCAATGGATACTGGATTTTTGGCCATTTATTTTTTACAATTAATTCAACAATATATTAAGGTACCAAAATTTATTTTATGCTGGCCTATGTCACATAGAGCCACAGCACTATTATATATCCACAGTACCAGCAAATTAGTGTGTAAGATGCTGACTTCCTTAAATGCTCTTATTCAGGAGCCTTTCAGCAGTTACATACCATTAAGAAGCACGGCATTTCCATTTTTGTTATGTCAGTCCTTTGCTTAATTTTTAACCTACCTATAAACACCTTCAGAAGTATCTACAGTTAAAAGGCAAAACTGCAAAGCCACAAAAAAAATCAGATCTGGAACTTAAAATAACAACAGATACAAATTAATAACTTTTTCTACTGTGCAACTAACAGAACTACACCATCTGCTGCAGACCCTTTTATAAAGGACTGCAACTACAGCTAAAAAACAAAACAAAGAAAAAAACCCAAACCCCCAAAAGCAACCAAAAATCCAACCCAAAAGCAACAGAAGACAACCACTGGAACACTGATGAAACAGTATCTAAAGTTACTCTTTGAAGGAGACGGTTTGAACTGAAATTGAAACCAAGCGAAATGACATGCATGAAACGTAGTAAGCAGCCAAACAGCCCACAACAATGTACGTTAGATTTTAAAATGCTTATCAAATAAAAGCTGTTGGAAGTAGGCAAGGAAGGTAATAAAGAATTTTAAAAAATAATAATGAAACCACTTAGCAGCAACAGCTGAAGGCCATAATAAAAATGACTTAAAATGATTTTGCATTCCTGAATTAACTTTCTTATTGATCAACTGAACCTCAACAAATTAAGATACTACTGCTAAAAAAAGCCAAATTCAGATGTCCTCCCACTGCATTTCTTATGCAGCACAATTTTGCTTTTTTCAAAGAATAAATATCTAGATTACAAAATATTACAATCTTCATTTAGGTAATATTAAAAAAAAAAAAATAAAAAGAAAAAAAAGACTAAACCACAGCAGAATTCATTTTGTTCAGTAATACCGGCATTCTGAAAATGAAGCTAAGATGATGGATTTCTACCTTATCCCCCTCACTGAGCCCTGTTTACAGTGCATCTTCTGGCACCCCATGGAGTTATTTGAATTTTTGTCATTTGGGGTGAAGACTAAATTACAGGTTAATTTCAAAACTGCAAGTAGATGTTGCAGGCTAGATTACTGTCATAAAAGAGAAATACTATGGTAGTTACCATAGACAGATATAAAGCTTTATATAATCAGTATTTTTCTCCTGCTTTAGATGCAAGTTCAGTTAACATCTAAAAAGAAAAAAACCCACCAACCCGTTTTACAGAAAACTACTCAATTTCTAAGGAGGGAGGCACAACAACATTTATACATTCAAATTAAAGTTTTCAGTGATAAATCTAGCTTTTCAAACTGATCCTCAAAAAGCCATAGTATTGTCTCGGCTGTATTCCTGAAGGATTAAAGTAACTGTTTTTAGGTCAAAGCTATCAATAAATGAATGAATAATCGGAATGCCATTCAAACAGGAACATTAACAGTTTTCTAGCCTCTAAATGTATACTTCTGAAGGCATTAATACTGTATATTCAGAGAAAAATGTCAGCAGAGAACTGAGGTAAAAATGGAAATACTGGTACTTATTGCTCAAAGGTGGCTGAGTAAATCTGCGTTTAAGGAGGTCAGTATCTTACACACTAATTTACAAGACATTTGTTTTGAATCTTCTGAAATCTGATATATTTGTTCAGTTGCATTCAAGCAATCAATGACTCATTCACCCATTACTAGAGAACAAGGTTTATAAAACCGGTAAATGACAAACTTGGCAATAACCAACTATAAAACAATCAAATGTATGGAAGTTCAGCCTCTACAGAAAAATTGGTCATACTACCACTGCAAAAAAAAAAACCACCAAGCTCAAGCTTGTACTTCAGTTAATATTATTTATTCATCAATTCACAGTATTTCTTAATTGTCACAAGCTGCAGTTAATTCCAACTAAGTACCAGCAACTACTTTTGTAAGCAGTTTTTACAATCCTGGTGGCGAATGAATGAAAATGAAAATCAGGAACTTAACTGTGGGCTTCAAATTTTGAGTGTGGGTAACAGGTTCATGGTTTTGTTATAACTAATTAAAAAAACCCAAACCAAACCAAAGCCAAAACCTGCACAAAAAAAGACTGTTCACATTTTAAGAAAATGTATTTAGGCTTGAGGACTTTAAGCTAACAGCCATACATTTGAAACGATTTAGCAGTCTTTCTGTAAGAACTTGTGCATGGCGAAAACCCTTTTATCTTCGCAAAGGATACTGACCATAGCACTAAAATAAAAGCCTGGTCCAAAATTACTAAGACAAAAAAGGAAATAAAGCCCATACACTCATAGCTATGTTGGCAAAATCTGATTTCCAGTGCCATTCTGGACAAAACAGTATTTAACACGCGAACACAGATGCTTCGTTTTGAGTTGGCCAGATACTACAGCTTTACGTTACTCACAAATATTATCTGTCCAGGGCTAATACCTGTTCCACTTAAAGATTAGGTGTGCTTTTCCCTCTCACTGAAACTTGTTACTTTAAAAAGAAGATACACTATTATTTTTTAATGACAGAAGAGGCCTTAGTCATCACTGTATTATGCTCAGCCCTCGTGTAATTCCAGAAGAGTCCTACTTTGGCGTTATTTCTCAATTAAATAGTGCTAGGGTGAAGATACTGTAAGTTTGCAGGTTCATTTGGTTCCTCTGTGATGTCCAAGATACTACCAGGCACAACTTTCAAAACTATCTGCATGGGCACTTTTACTCACACAAAACTGTTTCAAGGGACAAAATTACTCAGACGCCTGAACATTTGCAGAACACACTCTGTGGCAGGACTGGCTAAAACACGCATGGATATAACATCCCCCTTCTATTTCAGCAAGCCACTCCCATCTTGCTTCACCAACGCAGCACTCAATCTAACCCTTTTACTTGCAATAAACAACCTTCCCAACCAGAGAGTCCGCCTGATAAAAATAAAGACTCCAAATATTGATTTTAATTGGAATAAAGTGCTGCAACATTATGCATAAAGCTTTAGTGAAGTGGCAATTTACCTAAGGGGTTTACTGATTGAAAAGCTCTCAAACCTGAAATCACCAGAGAGGTAGAAAAGAAAAAAAAAAGGACTCTGGGGGGCTGGGGGGTAGACTGGTAAACCAAATCCCTCTCTACAAATCTGAAGCAGATGTTAGTGCAGAGGGAAGTCGATTCAGCAAGGTACAATCAGCTTTACAAAAATTATTCTGTTAAAAGAGAACGGGCTCTTGAAAGAGCTAAATGTTTTTCTGTTCATTTGCTATACTAAGGAATCTTCAAGGAGACTGGTGTTGCAATTACAACTAATCCTCCCCAAAAAATTAACTGTGTTGAAGGCTTTGTAATTTCCCTAGGTACAATTTAGCTGTCACTTACTTTAAAATTTACTCAAACATGCGTTCCGAACAGCACTAACTTCACATGTCAAGTGCTTTCCAGCCAATTGAGTCTAAACTGGAAGTCGGTGTTAAACAACTGAATGATTAGACAAGATAGCTCATTTCCCTGCTCTTTTGTTCAGAATAAAATGCCACATTTACATTATCAGACTCAACAGGATTTTCTGACAGAGGGAGAAAAAACCCTAGTGAACACTGTCCGTACCAAGCACATGAAGCCTGTCATTTACCAATCATCCTTCAAAAAGCAATAGCCATGAATGTAACTTAATTACGACCCAATGATCCTTGACGAAAAATCATCTTATCACTGTCCTGTCCCCATAGGGCAAATGAGACATTTTTGTCCTTTGGCACTGATGATGCTAAATTCCTAATTGCAATAATGGAGTAAGAGAGGCAAACATCCCTAATTTCACTGCAACACGTAAAGAGTTTTAATACAAATATCTGAAATAAAGCCACTAAAAATTAGGAAAAAAACTTCTTCCCACTAGAGATAGCCCCCTCCCCCCCCCAAAGTACCACCTGATTTGAAAAGATGCCTATTTTAAAAAGGGAATTCAAAAGTCAATTAACTTGGATGTGCTACAGAATCATCTCAAACAAAATTATAGGTGAATTTAACCCTGTGAAAACAACAGGAGAAAAACTGCCAAGGCACTACACTCAGGATGCATCGTATCTAGTACATGAGAAGCTAAATGAGTTTCTGTAAGATTAATCACAAACCAGCACACACAATGCTTTACTGGACAATGCTGTATTAAAATTCACTGAGCAGTTTTTAAGAGACACAACCGCGCTATAGCTTTTTGATTGTTTAATACACAGCTATTAACTGCTTGCATTCACTGACTTAAAACTACAAAATACTTTATCCTTACAGTTTGTAACAATGCTTTCACAGTTCACCTGCACATTTGCTTTCCTTTGCTTAAGAGCACTCACGAAATAGAGAACTGGTAAATTTCAAACTTGAAACCGTTCTGGTTTGTTTCTTTTCTCTGAGGTATTATTAAAGGAGAGAAGAAACAAACTTCTGTTAATGAACATACAGGAACCATATCAAGTTTTTAAGTCACATATTCCTATTTTGCATTGTATGAAAGTTGACTTGTGCAGCTTTCTTGAAGAAAGCAAAAAAAAATATCATCAGTAGTTACTGTATTCATTCATTGATCATCCTGTAATAGGTATTAACAAAGTAGCATATAGCATAAGAGCAGTGAGCTTCACAAAGCTCTTCAGTTTTGTAAATGGCTCATGTTTTCCTGTGACAGTTGGTAAAGAAGGCAAAAGCAAAAACTACCATCACCTAAACTGTAAGAACTTTTATGTGATGTGGGTAACACAACTGTTTCCAATTATCAGCAGTTGGAAGACCCAGTTCAAAACTAAGCCATGTTTTAAGAAAAAGCGCAAGCTTTTCACATCCTTGCAGATTTTAGAAACTAAGATTTCTGCCATCCTGTCCAGGGCAGGTCGATCACCTTGAATGACAGAGCAAGATTCCACACGTGGACTGTCTCAATTTTTAATGCGACTTCACCACCTTGAGAAACTGCTCAAAGTCATAAATAAATATCATGCAATTAAAGGCAGGCGGTGGCTCCCCTTAAATTCACTTAGGGTAAAAAAACCCAAGGTAGTATGAGCTCTTTCTCTAGTTACTTCAGTTAAATACTTCTCAAAATATTAAAGACAAAATGCCCATTCTACTAGGATATTAGATTTTGTTGGCTTTTGTCAAGTTATACTGTTCATCATCAACAACTCTTTTGTTTTCCATGCTCTGCTGCCAATTGTCACTTTTAATATGCAACAGGACTCAACACGAATTTCAGAGTATTCAGTACTCAGTACAGAAAAAAAGGGATAGATAAAAACATTTTACACCTACAGTTGCTGAAATCCTCAAAAGGAAATCACAGATTCTTTTACAAGCAATTAAAAAGTCTGAAATAAATTAAGAACACAAAACACCAGCAAAACCACTGCTGTGGAACATTAAAAAGTATCCTGGGTCTAATTTGAGAGGCATGCTGATGAGCTGCAGCTAAATGACAGCATTTCAGTATGATACTTGAGCTCGAAGATGGCAAATAGTAAGCGCTACTTCTGAAAAAAATGACTTATTTCAGTCACTCCTAACTTTCAAAAACTCTTAGCATCTCCAAGATACACACACATACACACACAAAACCAAAGTCAAATCTAGTTATTCCTCACAAGCAAATTATGTGGAAAAAGCTTCCCCCTTCTGTTCTAACACTGGAGAAGAAGCAAGTCTCTCCACCAATAAGGTCCTCCCCAAAAAAACATAGGAGATGAGCTTACTTTGTATTATATTTATATATATGAAATATAGTAAGCTAAACAACTGAGTACCAACAACTTGTAGCCAATACAGTTCCACAGTATGGAATTATTTTTTTCTTTTAAAAATCTAGTCCCATAGAAAAGTCCCTAAATTCTAAAAAAAGAAAAAACCAACCCCAAAAAACCCCAACAAAACACTAAAAAAATCCTTAAAAGTTTTACCAAACGTTTATAATCCAAAAGGCTGTGGAATCACACTAAAATAAGACTCTTTCCTTTCCCTCCGCATCCACAATATGATCATATATTTATTTACATTATATACTACTTCTCAAGTGAAAAGAACCCAAGTAGCACGATGTACAACTTGCATGTCAACATGCATAAAGCAATTATGTAAAATGCAGCTGCTCTCACTGCACACTGCAAAGCATATCAGATATTTTTCCGACACA
>JAVHNF010057708.1:37660-52337 GCA_034783455.1 Micropsitta finschii
GAGCCATATTGTTAGACTACCCTCTTGCTATAACTGGCACTGCAAACAAAAAACATTCCCAGACCAACAACTTTACACTCATTCTGCAAGGCAAATTATTTCCTTCAGCCCTCTAAGTACAAAAGGATCATAACAGCAAAACAATCACAGCAAAGCTGTGATTTGCAATTATTGCATATATAAATCTTATGGCCAGGCTTAATATTGAAAAACAATTTAACCATGATACATTGTCCAGAACTGGTAGTTTCAGTCTGACATCTCATCGTAGAGGACATCACATAAAAGCTTTGCTCAAGTTTCCCATATACCTTTACACCTCATATTAATACATGTAAATCTCCTAGGCTACAACCAATCAATGCTACCAAGTACGTAGTAACATGCAACATGAAAAATACTTACACAGAGAAAGAACATTGTTCAGTCTTCCATTTACTGCTTCATATCTTATTTCTGCTACAGAGAGCCCATCACTTTCAAATAGGCAGCCATTTTTCTAGAGATAAAGCAATCAATCATTGTAGGCACAGGGAAGACTTCCTGAGACCTTGTATTTTTAAATGCTTGCCAATGACATTGGCATGCTTGTATTAACAGTCACTGAGAACACAGAAGCTGCTCCACAAAAATCTACATGGCTAGCCAGGTAAGTGCTACTGATCAAAAATTACACAGAGTTCCTACTGAGATCAATTGCAAGAGACAAAATTACCGAAGCCAGAAAGAATGGGGCAGATAAACTTAGTCTGCAAGTCTCAATTTTAAAGTTAAAAAAGTTAAAATTAAAATGAAACAAACAAACAAAAAAACCCACAAAATCACCAGAAGCATCTGTAATACTTTTAATTCCCAGTAAAAGGACGTAATTCATTTATTCAGTTTTCCACCTGAGGAAACAGAAAACTGGTAAGTCTTGAGCTAAGTATTAGCTCTGAAAAGAAGAAAGGAAAGCAGCAGGAGAAGACAAGCTAAACAAACCATCAGTGCAAGAGCTGTTGCAAAAGTAATCACAACTAATATCTAAAGATATTCTGAACAGGCTTCATCAGACCAAGTTCATGTTTAGTGCAGTACTGCGATTTAAAGCCTTCACAGAGAACACAGAAAACCAAGCCATACAATGGCCATTTTTAGGAATTCTCAATGCAAACTCACCTTCAGCTGGGCACGGGCAGTTTCACTATCAGCAAAATTTTTAAAAACATAGTCTGCGTATGTGTCTGCATCAAGTTCCACCCCCAGGTCGTGCATCACTTTGAGGACCTCAAAGATACCTATCAAGGAAAAATTAGTAAGGCTAAGCATATCAGAAGAAGGAAAGACTTCCCTCCTTGACACTGCCATGCAACATCCTGCAGCTTTATTTTTGGTGTTAATAAAGTTCTTAATTGTGAAGCTTGCACCAGATTTACTAAACCTCCTGTTCTGTGCTGTATTAAAACCACCAAACTCTTGCTTAGCATACAAACTTATTTTTTAACACAGTGAATATATGACAGTCACTCTTAGTCACGTTTGCAAAGCAACTTTTAGAGTAATATATCAAAATATCCATATTATTGTGCATAAAAAACAAATCTGAAATTTGGTATAAAGTACATAATCAAATTCAAGACACAAATACATTCTTCAGTACATTCTTCACTTTGTTCCCAATATCCAACCCTGTTTACCAAGGCAAGCTTTTAAGGTTAGTCTCCATAGCTGCTTAATACAAGTCATCTCTTTGCAAGCAAATAGGTTGATTACTCAATTAATGCAACAGCTTCGAACTGGAAATTCAGTTTCCCAAGTCCCAGTGAAACTACATTGTAACTTTTACAGGATTCAGATCAATTCATACAACTACACTGTATATTACTATTGCAGACATGCATTTGAAAACAACAGATACCAAATCTTAATAGATTAGCAATTATAGCGTAGAGTTTTAGAGTATGCTTTTCAATTGCTCACACTCTTCTATCTGCAGAAACTTCTTACAGTAGCCCTAGCTAGCAAACTCTGAACCCCTGTCAAAACCAATACAGGTATTACCATTTTTTTGCTGGTCTAAAAATGATTTGTCAGTAGCTGCAGGACACCAGTACCAACCAGCATATGTTTTTTTCAACTTGCATTTCATACTTATTACTTTAAAAATGTCCAAAGTCACTGTCTTTGCCCTGGAGTGCCACCTATGGAAAAGTGACACTTCCATGAATATTTTATGCAGTGCACTATGGTGCAAATAATCAAATGTGAATTCCCTTTGAGCACTTGAAAATACATGCAGGCAAGTCATACTAGATTAAAGTCGCATCATCTGTTCAAGTTTGCCTTAAACAAAACTCTGATTTTGGACCAGAATCTGCAAAAATATGAAAAAAGAATTAATTATGGTAAGTCTTCCTTGATACCTTTCAAATTTTGACAGCTAGTTTCTATTTCATGTTTTCAACTTTCCAGAAAATACATCAAGTCCTCTTATGTTGAAGCATTTAAAAAAATAACTGTATCTGTATCACAAGAAAGTTGTCTGAAAACCAGCAACTGGATACCACAGTGAACAAGGTGTGGTAAACTGAAGATTTACGTTCAAATTTGTATCTGGAAGAAAGTAGAAAACAGGCTTGTTAAGCATCCCCCTTTCCTAACACCCATTAGGCTCAAATGTCTACTAGGGCACAGCTCCTGAGCAGGAAAAGGCATGTATTGAAGGTTAGAACACCTGCACAGCAGTGAGAGATGAAGAGTAAGGAGGAATAGCAGTAACAATACTGCACATAGCCAAATAACTGCAAACTTAAAAAAAATGCCGACACACATTACTTCATTTCGAAGATGGCTCATCTACTACCTGGGGGGGAATAGAAGATTAATGAAAATCAACACTGAATCCTGCAGTTTTTGCATGCATTTTCTACCTCTCCGAGAGCAGAATGACTTTATTATCATGTAAGCGTCTTCCACAACACAAAGCAATGAAACATTCCCACTTCAATCAAAATACTATAAAATTGTGAAACACATGCATGAAATCGGATTTGGGCATTCTGTGTGTGGACTTCCGGAAATTCTTTGCTCATACTGGAAAATACACTAACCTCTTCCCTCTCCCCATATCAAAGAATAGACTAAATAAAGAATAACACAAAGTACAGTGATACTCACCTAGAACACTGCTGTCCAAAACTGTCAGAACACACCCCCAAATACATGTAAATTTACTTAGAAATATTATACATGTACTACTGTACTGATATATTACGCACGTCAGGAAACATACACAAAAATAGAAAGTAAAAAAGGATGAAATAACTATTTTCACCCTGCTTACACCCCAGCTGATTGCCTTGCATACCCCACTTTAAAGACCGCTGATCCAGAAGACTGGGTATGATGTAAAGTCTTCTGGCCACCTCCCTGCTTGAACAAGAAGAGGTTTTTGAGATCCTGGGCTGAGATATGTACAGACTGAAGGAGCTGAGTGTCAAAAAATCAAATAATTGAGTGGGAAAAGGGAACAAAACACAGCCCAACTACTGTTCTCCTTTTTGTCAATACTAGAAACTGCACACAAAGATCCCAACCGAAAAGATTCCAGCCTTGGATCAGTACATCCAAGAACAAATACAGAAGAGATTAATTATAAGATGTTCGTAATATCTGTGGTAGATCAGAGCAACTTCCTGCTTTTCAAGAAGTGAAAAGTGACACTTGCATTTTAGACCACTTTTAATTTCCTGGGTTTCTCTCACAGTAAGTCATGCTGCTTCTTAAAGCAGTGCCATCAGAACAGAGGGAATATCAAACGCACTTACATACAGTTATACATGTGCAAGGGCAGTAAAACTGGGCTTTAAGCAGCTTTCTAAGGAAACAAAAAATTAAAACTCCAGTTTGAAAATTGAGGTTGCATTCAGGAAAACAACGCAATTTAATGTATTGTTGCTGTGCTCTTAATTTCAGATGCACACATGAAGTTGTGTGCCAAAAAAGTCTGTCTACGAAACAGTATTTCAAGCAGTTACATTGTGAAGTCACCACCCTTACTTCTCTTATATTCCAAAGAGAAAGTTGAATTACTATTCAACAACCATGCTTTATGTATATAACAACAGTTTAGTAGAAACTAAAAGTGAAATACACAACTGACTTCTAAGAACTGTCTTTAAAGAATAACATTATTATACAAAGATGAAGGGAAGCTACTGAATTCTGAGTAATGAAGTGTGAATCAAAGATTTCTGCTTATTTATACCAGGCTCTCCTGGCTTCAGTGTATAATCTGATACAAGATTAATCTCAGTGCCAATAACATTTTCAGCTCCACCACATATTGATCTTTCAAAACCCACAAACACTTTCCAATCCTAAAAAGCCTAACAGGTTTTACTTACATATGGAAATAATTACTTATCACCTTATCTATACACATAAAGGCAAGAATGCCCCTCTGAAATTATATGCCTGCATAAAATGATTGATAAAGAGCCATTTGCTGTTTCACAGTCATTAGGTTCTCTACAGTGAATTTTCAAACAGCTGTGCTTAGTTTCATTCCTCTTAGCCATCACTTCATTGCTACTTTTCTTTCAAGCTCAACTCCGTAATACAGAAGAGTTAGGGAATTTCCTTTAATATCTGGCGCCAGCTTTTGTTAGAATAAGCATCAGATAAATACATAATTGAACATTGCTACTAGTTATATAATTCTTTGGGTCACATTATATGCACCGATTCAGACATCTGTACCCTGCCATTCTAGATAGGTTGTTGCTTACATTGTGCATTCCTTAATGATTTAGTCCACTGACTACATCCCACCAGATTATTAATAGCTTTTTCCTCAAAGTTCATGTGCATTTTCTATCTTGCTGATACTGAGATGCAAAATCACCAACATGAGTCTGGGCATTACTACTTTATAGAGAAAGGAATTATTACCTCATTTCTGGCATGGGATGTGATACAGTATCTATCTATATAGTTTTGTGCATCAATACAGATTTTTGATCACACAGCTCTACTACTTTTTTCTGCTACAAAGCATTGTTCTGCTCATTTACTATCTGCTGTCACCTTTAGGTTCTCACTGCAGCACTATTCTTTTCTCTATTTTTACAAAACAGTTTCAGGGTAGGTGGTTTTTTCCCCCCCTATTAACTTTCCTTCAAAGGTATTAGATATATTTTCAGAGAGTAGATCTCATGTATTCATTTTTTAGTATTATATTTCAAAAAATGAATGTGAGCTGACACATGGAAAAGAACAACTTGCTTCACTGCACCAATAATAATTCCACTGATTCCTCACTGCAAAAGAAATTGCATAGATATCTTCTTACGTATTTTAACAACTGCAAAATCACTGACTTCTGCAGGTATGCACACAGTAGTTAACATTCCCATTTCATAATTCAAACTCGGAGACTAAGTACCAGGTTACAAAAATGTGTTTGCAAATCCACAGCATTATCATCCTGCCATATAGAAGTTTATGCATCCAATGCCTTTGCACATACAAAAAGAAAGGCTCTCTAGAAAATGGCAAAGCCAGAATAGAGGGTTTCTTCATCATTTTCTTCTCAATTTGCTTACATGACTTCAAACAGGAACTGCTAGGCAAAGCACAGCCGATTTCTACAGGCAACTGCTGATCTTGCCAGAGATCTCAAAAGATGTGAAAACTTAAGTTTCTCTAGATGGTCAGATACTGCTTCATTTCTGGGAGCTAAGTCTAAATCTAAAAATACTTCCAACTTCCCTTGTTATTGTGTTAGTGAAGTAAAATCTTCCATGGAGTAACAGAAAATGTGTTTTATCAGTAGGGAAGTATGAGACTGATTTCAATTTACTTATTTTTGGCAAAGTTGGACTTCAAGTCAGCCGCAAAGGACAAAACTAAAACAAAGTCACTTGATGCTGACTAGAATAGAACTTTCAAGCATTTGATTCTCTTCAAGAATAGAACTTTAAAGCATTGGAAAATCTGGGAGAAGACAAACTTGAGAAGTAGTCTAGCAGGAACAGAGCCTAAGGAGTTAATAAAAACTGAATACTGTTTTCATAAAGGCTTTTTGAAAAAGACTTGAGACATTTTTATAGCCAGAAACAATTAGGGAATACTTGTTTCAGCATTTCTTCCAAACTGGAATGTGACTGTATATTTAAGATAAAATTGCGATATGAAGAGTCTGCTAAAAGCACTTTTTTTTTTGTTTGTGCATTTTGTTTGTCACCCAGTGTCACACTAACAACTCTGCATCTCATTCTAAAGCACATTATACTGTGAGATAAGATGAAAAAGACAGTTTTTTGTTTCCCCAAGGGGGAAGTACTTCTGTTAAAAGCATCTTTTTACAATACCATTCTTTCTGAATTACCAATAACGCAAACCAAAGAATTAGATACTGTACTCTAAAATTTAATATTTGTTCAATTCTTATTCATATCCCGTAGACATCCCCATGTGTAACAGAGGAAAGTATGTTAAATGCTTAAACCTACTTAAGAACCCCAAAGATTGAGCATTTTTGTCCTTCAATCAGTATGCTGTCAGGTCACGCTTGTACATTCAGCAATGTAAGTTCTCCTGCAGTTTTTATGATTGTAACAAAATTCATGTTTGCCTTATTAGGTCAAAAATAAGAAGCTGGCTTGAATAAAGGTTTGGGTTTGCAGTCCAAAAGAGCTATTATAACATTACCTTACTTTTAAATTCTTCTCTCAGGTTTCAGTTGCTTCAAGAGTAAGCTCCATAAAAGGTAACGAGCAGCAAAAAGAACCAGTGGAATGCAGAAAGAATGTGAAGAGTTAAAACTCTGTCACATATTTCAATGCAAAAGTAGACTTTAACTTTGTAGATCTGTATGTAACACGATTAAGAAGGAAAACTTGTTTGCAACAAAGTAAGACATTCAGGGAGGTCTTCGTTTACTTTCAAGAGTCTGCTGAATCTCAAAGCAATGTTTCAGTAAAGATTTGTGCACTAGATTTGCAGTAAAGATAAAGGAGCTAACTAGATAACTAACCTTGAAGATTGTTCTCTTTCTGGAAGCTAACCAGCAGTGGCCAGGAATAGTGAGGTCTGAGTGGCAGGCCTTCCTTTTTCATCGTCTTCATCAAGTCAATGGCTAAGGCTGAAAACATTCACAAGATAATTAAACAGTGACCAAGTACTTTAAATAAGCAGAAGTAAAAATCAAATAAGCAGAGTACCTGCTTTGTTGGCCTCCAAAGCGCAACGCAAAACGAATGGCAGTGGTGCTGAGTGCATTTTTGCTTCTTGTAACTCCTTACAAAACTGCTTCAGCTTGTTCATTGGCTGCAAATAATTTAAAATAATTATTTATTTTTCAATTTCTCAAATTGTTATGAATGTCAGATTCTTCTAATGTTTAGGAAGCGGGTATTACATATGCCAAATGTAATTCCTTTGTGAATTTCTATTTAATATGCAAATTAATATGAAATACTAAAATCCTTTTTTTATTCTTTAAGAACTGTACAAAAAATCTACCATTTTCCATTTTCGCAGTTGCATAATACACTGTTATTAGTCTATGAGGGGAAAAAATACTACTATTCTGCATACCATATCTCTGTTTACACAATGTTGCAAGAAGAAGCTACCCTGGTCCACATTATCACGTGAGAAATTGGTAAAACACTTCAAAATATGGAAACTTATATCTTCGAAGCCATGAGTTATCAGAGTCAAACACAGGTTCATTGCATCTAGTAATTGAAAAACAGAAAGAACAATATTAAGTGTATGTAACTATTTTCATACTAAACCACTAAAATTAGTGGAAGCTAGCAAAGTAAATGTTTTACAAGTTTCATACCTTAAAACATGATGAACCAATTAAATTTAAGACTACCTTTTCCAGATTTACATTTATCAACGAAATTCACTTTTCCTATTAGAAGACCACGCCAAAAATTACAGAAGCGTCACCACTGCAGCATGACAGAAGGATACTAAATAACAGAAGGATACACATTCCCAGACATGTCAAAAAAGAAAAAATGGATGAAATATAATTAACAGTTATTAATCAGATTACGCACACTGGGATCCAAAAGTGACTTTAACTGTGGATAAAGAAAACTACTCTCAGTGTTTAGTCTCCCTTTTAACGATATTCACAAACAGCTGTCACAACAGAAATTACAACAGTGTTTGAGGAAAGGACTCCACACTTAGCTGCTTTCCTATAAAATCTTAATGAATTTTATAAGGTTAGAAAAATTAATTTTTGTATTTAAGCAATTAAGACTGGTTTATACGAAAATTTTATACATTGTGATTTAAAGTACACTAATGGCAAAAGTATTATTTTTCCTAAGCATTTAAGAGGAAAGTACAAAATTACCTCTTTTCGGTATCATTAGATATTATTGGGATAAAAAAAATGGAAAATGCTTTCCCTCTCCACCTAGAGTAGCAATCAGTGTTGTAGCAACCAAGAACATACCTGGAATTAATTCCTTTTCAAATCTTATGCGTTCCTTAATATCTTCGATGTACTGAGGATATCCAGCCTTAGCGAGGCTAAAAATCACCTGCATCAAAACCCTATCCATAAGGTACCCTTCGGTCTTCTCAATCTGTTCTAGAGTCTGTAAACCAGAATAAATTTAACTTTAATAAACCCCAAACTGATTCAATTCAGGATACATTTAAAAAAAATAAAAAATAAAATCACAAAAAGCTGTGGGTTTTTTCCTTCTTTTAAAACCATAGGGTTAGATACATGGAATACAGTAGGGAGAATACACAAGACCTATAGAGAGGGCCTCGAAAACACCTTTAGATTGTAAAAAAGAAACAAAGACAGGTAAAAGGGAGATACATCAGTTTCTCCCTAGTATCTAACAATACATATTAAAACGCCAGATGACTTTCATTGAGATGACTCATTGTGAGATGACTTTCAAAAAGGAATTACTTTGAAAAGGGGAGAATGATTAATAAATCTTTCTGTTAATGTTTGGGAAGAGGACAGTTGATGAAGATACAATTTGTAAGTCACAGAACAGTGTTATGTTTTCCACATCCTTGATTTGGTCCACTCCACCTGATACTCCTTATTAAACTGAAACCAACTTTTTTTTTGCATTCCTTCTTTGATTTAAAAAAAAAAAAAATAGAGGACCAGAAAAATATCATGTACACAAAGGGCTGTAAGGCAGCATTGTCTTATCTGTACTTCATGAATACCTAAGTTATTGGTATAAACTCTCAAAAAATTAGTATTAGTGGAAAGATTCTGTGGTTTCAATGGGAGCAGGATAATCAAGGTGTACTTTTTATTTATTTTCATAAATAAATATATACATATCACATGCACTATTTGCCTCTTTTCAAAAAAGACTGAATTTTTAAATCACTCACTGGCAAATTTATCTTCTCAGAGTGAAAGGCAGCTATAGAAAGAAATGTATTTTTCACAAACTATGAGACTGCTTTCAGTTTTTCAGCTATTCAGATAACCAAAAAAGTTTAATTGCTGCAGACTAGGAAGAAACAAGTTATAAAATTCAGTATTATTCCTCCTGCATGGATAGAAAGCATTCCAAAGTTAAACTGAACAAGAGATCAATCAAGTTTATTATTTAAAATCAGACTTAAAATACCTTTTTCAAGCTATCAGCATCACCCTTTTCAGCATACACATTCAGCTGCATTACTGTGAGGCTCCACTCCAATGGAAGCAACAATTCCCATTTTAACTTAACTTCCTCTAAAGCAGCCAATGTGTCTTTCCTAATCAGCTTTCCCTACACTGCCCCTTACTTTCTCCACCGTTGCTTTTTATTCCTGAAACCTTTCATGAACTTGAAAATGGTACAGAAAAGGCTTTTCAGTGATCAAAGTGTGATAACCAGCTCTTCCAGCTGATGTGTTAAATGCAGTGGGTCAGTCCAAGTAACTTCTGTGGTTCATCAGGCTCTATGTAAGGATTTCTAGAATATCTGTCCTAAGTAGGAACTAATCCAAAAATACATAAAATAAATACTTACAAACTGCCAGTTGCTATGGCTACAGTTATCAGCCCTAACTCCCTATACCTCCATTGCTCATTAATAATGGGGTTTCACTGAAATTTGAGAGCTGTCCTGTACAGGCTTAAAGCCTTCTTTCATACAGCAATTAATGTAGCATGTTAACAAGATGAAATATGGCAGAGCATATATAATCTAATGCATGCCATACGTTTGATTGTTTTTGCCAAACATCTCCAACTTTTCCAAACCATGATTACAATCAAAACCAAGGCAATTCCCCGCATGATCAGCCCCCCAACTTAAGCTCATATTTAACACTTCCTGTGTTTCAACCACTCTGAATATTCCTGTCAGATCTGGAATTTATTTTGGCTTGTTTTCTAGCACAATCAAAACCTTATGTCTGTGTTCAGTATATAGAGACCAATGCAGGCAACTAAATTTTATCCCTCAGCAGCTGCCTGGTATTGCTTTTTGGTTAAGAACTTTTTAATAAGCTATTAACAACAAAAACAGAGAGGCAGAGACAGTAGATAAAAAATAATGATGTATCACAGACTATTCTGGAAGGACGATATTTTAAATGCCACCTTCTTTTCAGTTCATTGTTGAATTCTGAAGTCAGTATCAGCTTTGCATGACAAATGTAGGAACCGGTAGAAATGTCACTTAACATTTGGTAGCAGCATCCCACTTCTTAAATTTGAAAAAATAAATGCTCTCCCAGTAGCAGACAAATACCAAAGTACAACACACTGACAAAAGCTTAAACCACACTTGACATATTCTAATCCTACTGACATACAAATATTCGCAAGTGGTAAATAGTGCCAAATGGTACATTGGCACCACACCTCTCATTTCTAATTATACAGCACTGGATGCATTTTAGAGCTACTGCAGAAGTTACTTTTTAACCAGCACAATTAGTGTAAAATTAAGTTGGGGCTATTTATCATACGGGTACATTACAGTGCTGCTATAATGCAAAAAAATCACTTTAATAGGCATCTATATAATAGAATCATGTATTTACCAATCCTTAAATACACTTTAGAGACCATCAACATGCAGAAGGTGAGGAATAAACTTTTCCTCAAGAGATGTCCTTCTTTAGCTGCTTTTGAGGACACATTTTAGAAATGTAAATTATTTATCCTGAACTAATTACTAAGCTTTGGAAGAATACTAATTATTCTCTAATTAAAGTGACTTTAAATCAAGCACGTAGTATCACATCTGGCAGAACTGCTTTATTTCCTTGCATGGAAAATATCATCTTAGAAATGCAAATCAACTAATTAATATTTTAATACAGTTATTTTGTTATTGTTTTTTTTTAATTGAGTGTCAAAATAAGTAATGCTGCAGTTACAAGTATGGATTCTATGATCCAGAGCCAGCCACACACGGCCTTTGTGTAGCAGTCCTCATGTTTCACCAGATTCACCATATCAGCAGGATTATGGTACAATTCATGGGAAGATTTCAGTGCATTTGGCACTTGGAGGTTTCAGTCGTATTTTTATAAGGCTCAGACTGTGCGTGAAGTCTTTGCAGTGCAGAGAAAGGGGAAGGAGAACAAGAAAAGAAGGCAGCGAAGCCCAGTGGTTGAAGTCTGGTGGTCTTTCTGTAGGACACCTTCTGCTGAGCAAGCCAGGGGCAGCAGAATTGAAACTCAAGTACCAATACGGATGCACCAAGCTTAAAATAAACAGATACTTTCTAAAAGCCAGTTCCCTTACATCAGCATGGAAATGAGACTGTGCAGTCCATGCAGTTTGCAACTGTCAAGGTACTGGACCTCATCAGACCTCAGATTAATTCAGTTATTTCTAATATTAACAAAGAAACAGAGGGTATTTTCGTGGTATTTGGCTTTTGACTTCAAAGAAAATTCAGTAGAATTCTTTGTATTAAATTGTAATTGTAAAATGACTGCGGAAATCATGGAACATGTGGTTGTTGTCATTTGACTTAATCTGCTAAAGCTGATAATGAGGACTTTGTCAGGAACTGGTGGTGTACAATGAACAGGGGAAATTAAGGGAATAATTCCTTTAGCCTAAAATGTTTCATAACCTTGTAATTGTGGTAATTCTTAAAATTGTAATTTTGAAGTAAATGCTCACAATGACTCAAAAGCCAAATTAAGAATAGCTTTAAGTGCTAGCATGGCTGAATTAATTATGCTGAGGAAAAAGTGAAATGTGTAGTTATTGGTCTTTGTGAAGCATTGGTACTTCCACACCTGGGACACCAGGAATTAATAAGCAGCACTAATAAGCACTCTAAGGGTACCTAAAAGCAAACACAGGAATAATACTGCTTTAGCCTCATCAAAAGAAAACTGAAATAGAATAAACAGGCCAGTATGTACAAATTACGCTGTCAGGGACAATACAAGGATTAGTTTTGTACAGATCAAGTGCCAGTCCTATGGGTATATGAGATTTCACACACTGCTGGTTTTTCGTGTACATATGTTTCAGGCATGTTTAGAGATCTCAGACATGACTACAGTGCAAAATGCAAAGTCTTAGCCCTAAGTCAGTAAATATCAGTAAGGTGAGACCTGACTGAAGACATTGGTGTAAATATGCAGAGACCTGCAAGCAGTAACTTGTACTACTCTGACACAGCGGTGTGTAGGAGACTGAAAACAACTGGTAATAAATCCATACTACAATAAACCATTTTCCTTTCTGTACAATATGTGCTTGCTCAGTCCTGCTACCGGCAGGATCACCGCAGTGTCACTGCATTTCAGTGGGCTCAGAATCAACCCTGTGAATAGCACTAAAGCACAAGTTATGCTGGAGGAAGAAGTAGGTTAACGAACATGCTGCATGATAAAATGACATGTAAATCAGATCTAGCTGAAAAATGTCACATTTGTTTAAAACCATTGTTTCCAAGACTGATAACACAATGTAATGATCATAACAACTCTTGGCCTGCAAATAACATTTTCTGTCTTTGGTAATGATACATAAAGTAAAAAATGCTGCCTTCGACTTTCTTGAAATCTGTCCTTTCCCTTAATAAGATCCCATTGAAATAATGGCAAATTCAACAGATGGCCAGAAATGGACCCAGACATAGTAAGTTCCTTCTTGAATAAAGAGGTGGCCTGAGGTAGGCATTTTTATTCACTTCATATATAAATGAGGAAAAGGAGATAATGGTGTTAAAGGAACACTGTTTACTTAAAAATATAACTGTTCCTGTAACCCTAAGGTTATCCTACCAATGTTTGCATGATTAGAATTAGGTTTTCCTGTTTCTCCTTTTTTTCCTGTAGCTGTAGGACAAAGGGAAGCAGAGAAACTGTCTGCATTAAATAGCATTGCCAGATGTTCTAGTAAACAATTGGGAAAATATTCATTTTCTGTAAGTGTGTTCCCTGAGGTATTACTTACAGCAATTGTAGGCAATACTTACTCAGAAAGGCATTTATATATTTCCTCCTAAACACTCCCCTTTTACAGTACCCTTGCATAGGCCTAATGCTGGACACGGGAACAGTCCAAGTCAGGTCAGCCAGGCCACCTTTGTCCATGCTTGACTGCAAACAGATATCTGGGAGCTGCTCTTGGAGCCCTATGCTGGATTGGGCATCCGTGTTTTCCTGTTCCCTGGTTAAACTTGCCATTGTAACTGCAGTGTGTCAAGGCAGACCACTACAAGAGACATTAAAACACCACTTCATCTCCTGCCTCAACAGCTCTAGATTCGACTCCTGAGCTTCGCCCCGGACAGTAACAGCCTCCACCTCTTTTGTCCCAGCATATTCCACATAAAAGTCCAGGCATGGCAGATGCCTGTACCAGGCAGTCCATTACTCAACACCCACATGAAGATGCACTGTACCTTTTTTTTCTCCTGTAAATGGTACAAAGTCTTCTCTGTCTTTGTGCTCCAGCGCTTGCTTCTCCAGGTAGGAGAGCAGGCGCTCTCTGTCAAAAGGGCCAGTGGCAGGTTTTGTGGTCTGGTCCTTTTGCCGAAATCCTGCTGGAAGCAAGGCATTCTGTGAAAGAGAGGGAGGCATGTAAAGGAGAGGAGGCAATTCGACACAGTGTTCCAAATTTCATTTCAATGGTGTTGGGTTTTAAGTGAAATCATTCTTTGCATGTTATTTCACATAATGCTCGTTGGTGACAGCAATAACACACATTACCTAAATGTAACCTTTAAACCCAGTATATCTTTCAGGCTTCTTGATTGTACCACCTGTTAGTATTTTTATTAACCATATTTGCAATCACAGCAGCAAAGACCTAGGCAAGATCAGAGCCCTTTGTGTTACACATAACCACAGAGTTTGAAATCCAGGTAAACAGACCAGGACAAATTTTCTGTACATTTCCTTCTCTTCATTTACTCTTTTCTCTCTCCATTGTTTTTTAGCTCTCTCTTTTCATCTTTTAAAAAATCCCTTTCATGATAATGCAGACGTCTATTGGGCTTCAGAAATGAATGGCTGTCCTGGGTTCAGCAGTAGCAGTCATTTTTTTCTTCTTCTTAGTAGCTGGTGCAGCACTATGTCTTTGACTTTCGGCCTGGGGACAGTACTGATAACACCCATGTTTATAGTTGCTGGTCAGAATGTTTAGACTGACCAAGGACTTTCTGAGCCTCATGCTCTGCCAGGGAGGAGGGGAAGCCAGGAGGAA